>JACRUU010000018.1:1102770-1105270 GCA_030449085.1 Kryptopterus vitreolus
TTTGGTCTGGTGTAGCCCCATTTTAGCCATGTGGCCAGAAGAGAACCTCCCGGATATGAGGGTTAATGAAGATTATGGCCACTCTAATGATCCTGCCATTATGGTTTCGATTTTCCATTTTGGGATGGACTGATACCATTAAAGCCACTCTTGCGAAATTGTGCTTGTTTACACGGCGCCGTATAATCTTGGTAGTATTTCGGCATCCAAACCTAGAAGAGGCCACAGAAATCGCAATAAGCAGGTCGGAAAGATGGATGTGTTTATAAATGAGAGAGAGATAAAAAGAGAGAGAGAGAGAGAAAGAGAGAGAGAGAGTGGAAGTCGAAAGCTTGAGGTGCTACATCAGACTGATCTGATTAAGGTTTGATAATGTGAGGAAGCTCTCGCTCGCTCACTCGCTCACACCAGGCCTTAATGGCTTTCCACCTCTACCGATTTCGACGGCTATCTCTGCTAACCCCATTACCCCAATTCAAACCCCTTTATATGGCAAAAAAAAAAAAACCTACCGCCGAACCCTGACAGGAAGCGTTCTCCAGCGTCATGGGACAGAAGGATTTCAGAATGCTGTCAGTAGATCGTTTTTTACGTCTGCGTGGAGTGCGTGTAGCCTACACACGTAGCCGAAACGCCGTCGTGTGCGTTTTATACTTCTGCGTCGCTCTGCACTGACTATTCCCAGGACACTAGTTGGCGGCGACGCGCTGTTTGTGTTTATTCGTTGTTTCGCGTTTTGCTGTAGCAATAATGCTGTACTCTGACAATGACAGGAATTATCTGGTAGTCTTGATGAAGAATCATAGAGGTGTTTGTATTTTCTCTTCGGTCCATGCTTTGTTTCTTCACTATGGACTGGCGGTACGGAGGACCGGAATACGTACGACGCTATACTAGGAAATACGGCAATTAGCCGACCAATCGGAGACGCGTAGTTACTTTTAAGTATCCCATGAACTATGACTGTAATGTTCCTATTATCACGTTTGTCCCAAGACTCAACTCATTTTATGTGAAAAGACGCACAAGTTGATACGAAATACAACATGTCGGCGCTCTGACGAATCCGAAGAGCTCATTTCCAAAAAAGGGGGCGGGGTTTCATCAGTCGTACGCAAATCATTCGGAAGCATTACGACTCATTTATTCCAAACACAACCTGTCTGTCTGTCTATCTATCTATCTATCTATCTATCTATCTATATCTATCTATCTATCTATCTGTTAGACGCTACACTACGAAATACACCGCCGAGCCAACCAATCAGAGACCTCGCGCTCTGCGTCGACGTAACGCGTAGTTACTTTTAAGTATCCGATGAACTATGACTGTAATGTTCCTATTATCACGTTTGTCCCAAGACTCAACTCGTTTTATGTGAAAAGACGCACAAGTTGATACGAAATACAACATGGCGGCGCTCTGACGAATCCGAAGAGCTCATTTCCAAAAGGGGGCGGGGTTTCATCGGTCGTACGCAAATCGTTTGGGGTTTCAACAAACCGAAGCATTTATCTAAAGTTTGTGGCGACTAAAGGAAGCATTACGAACTCATTTATTCCAAACACAACCTGTCTGTCTTTCTATCTATCTATCTATCTATCTATCTATCTGTCTGTCTGTCTGTCTGTCTGTCTGTCTGTCTGTCTGTCTGTCTGGTTATCTATCTGTCTGTCTGTCCATCCACCTGTAGTGGGAGGTCGGGAGAAAAAAAACACATACACGCCGTTAGTCGGGAGACCAGACGTTCTCCGACGACAATCGCCATTTTATAGACGCCGCCTGATTTAGGATAATAAAGGCGCCACTCCGTGATAAGCTCCAGCCGTGTCTCGTTGATGACGCCCCGCCTCTCTCTCATCCGTGCTGGGTTGCGCGACGATTGCGCAACCCTTCTGCCTTTCGGAGCGCTTGCCCATCTCAGTAGATGGGGCGGAGGTCCATCGTGACAATATATATTGATATATCGTACCGTACCGGAACTATTTATCTATTAGCTATTTCCAACAATAGTCATAAAGACCAGGCAGTTCCAGCGCAGGTCAGGCCGCCAGTCTGGATTGAAGCGCTCTGTTGCAAATAAGGCGATTGTTTTCTAGGCCCTACTAAGTGAAAGTGTCTCCATAATGTGCGTTGCCGGATCATAACACTCGTTTAGGGGAATTTAGCCCACCGTCTGGCTGGTGGAAAGGCACCTCCGAGGGAAGTTAGGTAAACGTGTTAGTTTTGGCATCCATCACTGCGTTTTGTTTTTTTTTCCGTGTGTGTTTTGTTTTGTTTTTGTGTGTGTGTGTGTGTGTGAAAGAAGTGCCGGTAGCCATTACACGAGGCATCTTTATCTCTCTCTGTCTGGAGCCCGAGGCGTAATGCACGAGGCTAATTTACTTAGCACGTGCGGCACGTCCATTAGGGATGGAAAACGGTGACAAATCGCACGCCGGATTCTTCTTCTGGCTCTCCATCAGGCGGCTGAGTGCTGAGAGCGCCGCTGGAGAGAAA
>JACRUU010000018.1:1110270-1195270 GCA_030449085.1 Kryptopterus vitreolus
TCATTCATTCATTCATTCATTCATTATTTCATTCATTCATTCATTCATTCTATCCGCTTTATTTATCCGATCTTCCTTGGGTCACGGGGAGTCACGTTCTATCGGGAGCCTGTGTCTATCTCTGACAGGCGTTGTCTATTATGGGCATTAAGGCAGGATACACCCTGGATGGAATGCCAACCCATCGCAGGACACACACACACACACACCACATTCACACACACACACTTCATACACTACTAGGACAATTTTTCCAAGGTGCCAATCAACCTACCGTGCATGTTTTTGGACCGGGAGGAAACCGGAGAACCCGGGGAAAAACCCCCTGAGGCACGGGGGACGGGGAGAAACATGCAAACTCCACACACACACACACATTCCCGAGACGGGAATCGAACCCGGACCCTGGCGGTGTGAGGCGAACGTGCTAACCACTAAGCCACCGTGCCCCCTGTATTATTCAGAATTCCTTAATTGTGTGCTATCTTTCTTTCTTTCTTTCTTTCTTTATGTTTAATTCTTTCATGTCCTTCCTTCCTATCTTTTTTTGCCTTTCTTTCTTTCTTTTTCTTTTCCTCCCTTTTCTTTCTTTCTTTCTTTCTTTACTTCTTGCTTTGGTTCTTTCTTTCCATCTTTCTTTTACTTCCTTCCTTCCTTTACCTTCCTTCCTTCCTTCCATCCTTCCATATTTTCTTTTTTCCTTCTTTCTTCTTTTGCATCTTTCTTTCTTTTTTCTTTTTTCCTGTCTTTCTTTCTTTCTTTCTCTCTCTCTCTTTTTCCTTTCTTCCTTCTTTTTTTCCTTCTTTTTTTTTCTTACCTCTTTTTTTCTTTTCATCTTTCTTTCTTTCTTTTTTCTGACTTTCTTTCATTTTCTTTCTTTCTTTTCTTTTTTTTCTGTCTTTCTTTCTCTCACTTTTCCTTCCTTCCTTCTAAACTTCCTTCCTTCCTTTCTTTCTGTGTTGTTTTTGCTTTTCTCCACACACACACACACACACACACACACACACACACACACACACACACACACACATATATATATATACTCCTTAATATTAATAAATGAGGGGGTGAATAAATAATTTTGCACACAGTAATGAAAGTCTCACAAATTCATTAACGATGTGCCCGGAGTTTTTCTCGCGCTGCATACTTTCCTCTTTTCCCCACCGAATTGGGTCATCAGTGAGGACTGTGTTTACTGCAGGGCCAAAAAATAAAACCGAAATTGAAAATATTACTAGTCATGTAACAGCTCCTGTTTGGTCGCTGATATATAAAAAAATAAAGCAAAGAAACCATTTTTTCGGTCATTATTTCCTCCTGCAGTCAGTCGGTAAATTAGGTCACAGGCGTGTGTTCAGCACATCCTCCGCCGTAACTAGACACTTTAGCAAATCCCAAAGCCGAGGAAGTGCATCTTTACTAAATAAGATCGCTCGAGTGGCTAATAGCGTGCAGGAAACGAAGTCACAAAGTACTCCGGGGAACGGAAAAAAAAGATGATTGTGTGACCATAATATGCAATGGCTGATCTATGTTGTTTGTATGGTGGTGGTGGTGGGAGGGGGGGGGGGGGTGGGGCGGGGGTGGGGGGGGGTGATTAATGGAAAGTTTTAATGGATGATCGAAATGTTTCTTTTAGCTCGATTTTGTTGTCGTTGACATGTACGAGTAGAAACAAACACGTTCTTATTAAAGCTGATCGTTTCCTTTCACCAACAGAGAAAGTCCCTCTGACCCTCATGGCCTCCCACGTCTACCCAGCGTGGATAATAATCCCTTGAAATCTTAATACTGGACTCATGCACATACTCAAAGTCATGCACAATGAAACTTGGTATATTTTCTGAAAGTGACCACAGTTTAGGTGCTCAGGAGATTTAATTCTTGTTGATTTTATCTTATTTGCACACAAAGTTCACTTTTCCACATAACAATGACGAAAATCGGGCGAACATTTTCCAAAATGCACCAAAAGCAGCTGATCTAGCTACAAAAATGTGATATTTAATGATTTTCATCTCATATGTGTATATTATCAGGGGCACGGTGGTTTAGTGGTTAGCACGTTCGCCTCACACCTCCAGGGTCCGGGTTCGATTCCCGTCTCGGCCATATGTGTGTGGAGTTTGCATATTCTCCCCGTGCCTCAGGGGGTTTTTCTCCGGGTTCTCCGGTTTCCTCCACCGGTCCGGTCGAAAAACATGCACGGTAGGTTGATTGGCACCTTGGAAAATTGTCTCCTAGTGTGTGTGAATGTGTGTGTGAATGTGTGTGATGTGTGTGTGTGCCCAACGATGGGTTGGTATTCCATCCACGGTGTATCCTGCCTTAATGCCCATAGACGAGTGAGATAGACACAGACTCCCCCGTGACCCGAGGGAAGATCGGATAAAAGCGGTAGAAGATGAATGAATGAATGAATGTGTACATTATACCTGGCTCAGTTTATCCTGTGAATTTATTCACATCACTGTTTTTCCAGTACATTGTTTAAGCAGCATGAACCATAATGTATGTCCTGCCCCAAACAGGCCTCAGGTAGTGCTCTATTACTCTATTGTAACTTTTTCTTAACGGCAAACGAGGCATTGATACGAAAGAAAAACAAACTAGTCATTTGCACGAATTAATTAACCACTTAATTATTTAATTGCATAATTGATTCATTAACTTTTAACCTTTTGTTTGTTGGAGCTAACTGGTATTCCTGACTACAAAAAATGTATAAATATTTATAATGGATGAGTTGCCACTGCCTATGTGTGTATGTGTGTGTGTGTGTGTGTGTGTGTGTGTGTGTGTGTGTCTCCCGACAATGCTGATAGACACCCCCCCCCCCCCCCCCCCCCCCACCCGAACCAAACTCTTTTGACCCCGCCTCCTGCTCCAGCTCGTTCTCCGCGCGCTCCTTTCATTCGGCTCAGCAGCAGCAACAGCAGCGGAGCCGCAAACTCGGGAACCGCGTGCGTACCCGGAGAGTGCGTGCGCGCGCGCGCTTTGCGTGTGCGGGGTTTTTTTTTTTTTTGCGTGCGTGCGTGCGTGTGTGTATATGTGCATACTTCCACACACACACACACACATATATATATATATATATGTATATATATATGTATGCATGTATACATATATGTATGTATGTGCGTGCATGTGCATGCGCGTGTAGTGGGGTGAGTGCATGAAGCTCAGGACACCCAGGGATGAAGCGCGCACCCTGAAGCGCGCAGCCTGAACATGGCACTTTTTCGGATTTACCCTTTCTTCGTTTCGCTGCTGCTGCTTTTCTTCGCGTGCGTGGGACCGGGCCGAGGCGCGCGCAACTATCCTGAGAATGAAGGTAAGGAACGGACGCGCGCGAGGATTTCACGCGGTGGTGCTTGACACGTGACGCGTGCAAACCTGGTTTTAGATCAAAAGGATGGTTGTTGTTTTTTATGCAAAAGATTTCCAGGATAGAATGTTTTTTTTTCCAATATATATATATATATATATATATATATATATATATATATATATATATATATATATAATATACTAGTATTCCTAGTATGGACCAAATACACAGATGGGAGCAAGTTCTGATTGGAATGCATTATTAGCTGAAACTTTTTTGTTTATTTATTTATTTATTTTGCAATGCTCTAAGTGCATTAACAGCATTATAAACAGCCACAAGGGTTGAAGTGGCGTGAAATTACATTGAGACT
This sequence comes from Kryptopterus vitreolus, assembly GCA_030449085.1. Classification (NCBI taxonomy): domain Eukaryota; kingdom Metazoa; phylum Chordata; class Actinopteri; order Siluriformes; family Siluridae; genus Kryptopterus; species Kryptopterus vitreolus. The sequence goes on from JACRUU010000018.1 coordinate 1,113,978, forward strand.
GTATTGACACTACATTGGCATGGGATGCTTTTGTGCCAAGTCCTTGTTTCTGGGCAAAGTTTCAGAAGACTTCAAATCTCCCAATTCCGAATTTCCTTCAAATTTGCTGTTTTTCAAACGCGTTTGGAGTTGAAACCCAACAATTTTGGTCCAGATGCTTCCTTTAAAAAGAAAGAAAAGAAAAAAAAACAGACACAGAACGTTTTTTTTTGCGTCTAGACGGCGTCTGCAAACAATTTGGACCAAATGACAGGGCCTAAATGAGCTTAATGATTTAGATAAATGTTCTGAACGTGCTCTGTGGTGCTTCCTGCAGGGCTGAGACAGCTCAGAGTTGACCTTTTCTCTTCAGATCGCTTCACTTTGCCGGGAGCTGCGTGAAAACCTGGTATTTGGGGACGCTTCATTGCTTATGAGAAGTTTGTTGTTGTTGTTGGTTTTATGACTTTCTTGGCTTTTCGTATTCTCTTATCCAAGATGAGCGTATGGACCGAGCTCATACGGTCGACCTGAAGATCTGCTTCTGCTCAGAAATCTGCCACACAGAGCTATAATTTCCCCTGAAAGCAGCCTGGATGAAGGTCCAACCTTTCCACCGAGGCCTAGAACGAAGGCATGTGATTAATGCAGTGCCACATTCATCGCTCTGCAGTGTGTCGTCTGGACGTTTCGAAGACCAAGCGAGAGCCAGGGAACCTTAGGAACTCGCCGTGGACTCGCCTCAGCCGCTCTGCAAGTCCAGTCCTTGAGGAACTTTGCAATGTGAACAGCAGAGGGCGCACATTCATATAGTAGCACCAGCACCTTGGTCCTCATTAGGTCAAGCTCTCTCATTAAACTCTACACACTTTCATATTCCTGATGTGTTTAGCATTTTTCTACCTCGTTACCCCTTTTGTTATAATCCTCGCCCCAGTCAAACTCCGAGATCCTGCTAAACCATCAGGTCAAGCACTAGAAACAAGAAACCAGCCCTCAGCGATATTTACACAGGTCGAATCGGCAGCCGCGCTTTCTTTTCACCTCAGGATGATTAAAATCATGCAGAATCATCCTGGCGAAAGGGTTTTCTTCTGTTTCAAGGTTTTTGCCATTTAAAAAAAGCCAAAGATATTCGTTATTGTATGAAATTTCTATAGGTTTACAGGGCGATATATGGAAAAAGTGATGGGGAAAAAATACATTTAATTTTGAAGTCACATTCAGACTAGATCCTCAGAAATAACCGATTTATTCATTTATACATTTATTTGGTTATTTATTCCCATGACATTTTTTTTTGCCCAAATTCCAACAGTTTTTTTTTCCCTCATTTAACAATCATTTATCAAATAATTAATATTATTCATAATTTTCTTCTTTAACATTTTTACAAAAAAATAATAGATTAATAGGTTAAATAGTTCAGAGTATTCATGTATAATAGATGCACTTAAAATGATTAGTCAATTAATAAGAATTAATTGTTAAAAAAATTTTTTTTACTTTTTCATTGTAACATCTACACAACATAACATTATTATACTGTAGTAGGCGGGGAAATAATATATAGTCATTAATAAATATGGTGTGTTTCTATTTGTATTTTTGGAGATATATAAAACATAACGCGAGATAGGTTTATATCAGTACTCTCGTACTCTTCTACTAGTCTTGTCCATTTTGTTCACCACATACATGTGTTTTTCTGCTCGCCGTGTTTTCTGCTTCATCTACGGAGTGAATACGATCCCACACGGCACACGCACCTTTACTATCCATCTCCATCTTCTCTATTTATCGCCTGCCTTTGCCTAAGTCAAAGGTCAGCGCTTTTATACCTGCTTTGAAATTCCTAATGGCTGTAGTCATGGGCAGGTGGATTCATCACCCATGGCATGTTCAAGTCAAGGAGATGTAATTAACCATATTTTTTTATCCCTCCCTGTGACCTTAAGCTGGTTCTGTCACGCTATCGACCTCTATTACTGGGATTGCTCTCAGGGATACGGCTTTCCAAATGACAGGAATTAAAAAAAAAAAAAAAAAGGAAATGGCGTTAACATGAAATCATTACCCAATTTATGGTTTGGCATCGATACACTGGTGGTACGGTGGCTTAGTGGTTAGCACGTACGCCTCACACCGCCAGGGTCCGGGTTCCATTCCCGTCTCGGCCATGTGTGTGTGGAGTTTGTGCATGTTCTCCCCGTGCCTCAGGGGTTTTTTCTCCGGGTTCTCCGGTTTCCTCCCGGTCCAAAAACATGCACAGTAGGTTGATTGGCACCTTGGAAAATTGTCCCTAGTGTATGAATGTGAGTGTGAATGTGTGTGTGTGTGTCCTGTGATGGGTTGGCATTCCATCCAGGGTGTATCCTGCCTTAATGCCCATAGACACCTGAGATAGGCACAGACTCCCCGTGGCCCGAGGGAAGATCGGATAAAGCGGTGAAAGATGAATGAATGCTGGTGGTATTCATTTCTTTTTAAATTAAAATAATTTATTAGTTCTACACGGTCGAGTAGTTTTAATTCATAACCTTCCGGACTGTTCTCTTTCAAGGGAATATTCCAGTTTGTGGAAAACAGAAAGCAAAAAAGAATAAATCAATAAAATAAAAATTACAGAAAAAAGATTCATTGGCATGAAAAGGGTGTCCTTGTTAAAAGAAACCTTCAGATGTGTAGAGAAAGAAAATAAAGAGTGAATAAGGAAGAAAGCAAAGAATTAGTGCTAGTCATTTCGCGCCCTTGCTAGCATAACTTTTTGTGAGGTCACTTTTTTATTAATATTATGTTCTTTCTTTTTTTTTTATTTGGTCAAAAAGCAGAAAAAGCAGTCCCTCATAATCTAAGCTTCCTGACTAGCTACCTGCTACACTAAAACAAGCTAGCAATGCTACCTGACTGGCTTGCTACACTAAAACAAGCTAGCTAAGGTACCCGACTGGCTTGCTACATTAAAACATGCTAGCATAAGCTAACCTGACTGGCTTGGCTACATTAAAACATGCTAGCTAAGATACCTGACTGGCTACATTAAAACCTGCTAGCTAAGCTACCTGACTGGCTTGCTACTTTAAACATGCTAGCTAAGATACCTGACTGGCTTGCTACGTTAAACATGCTAGCTAAGATACCTGACTGGCTTGCTACATTAAAACATGCTAGCATAGCTACCTTACTGGCTTGCTACATTAAAACAGTCTAGCTAAGATACCTGACTGGCTTGCTACATTAAAACATGCTAGCATAGATACCTGACTGGCTTGCTACATTAAAACAAGCTAGCTATGCTTCCTGACTGGCTTGCTACATTAAAACATGCTAGCATAGATACCTGACTGGCTACATTAAAACAGTCTAGCTAAGATACCTGACTGGCTTGCTACATTAAAGCATGCTAGCTATGCTACCTGACTGGCTTGCTACGTTAAAACATGCTAGCATAGATACCTGACTGGCTACATTAAAACAGTCTAGCTAAGATACCTGACTGGTTTGCTACATTAAAACAAGCTAGCTATGCTACCTGACTGGCTTGCTACGTTAAAACATGCTAGCTAAGATACCTGACTGGCTAGATTAAAACATGCTAGCTAAGCTACCTGACTGGCTTGCTACATTAAAACAAGCTAGGTAAGATACCTGACTGGCTTGCTACATTAAAACATGCTAGATAAGCTAACTGACTGGCTTGCTACATTAAAACAAGCTAGCTAAGATATCTGACTGGCTACATTAAAACATGCTAGCTAAGCTACACCTGACTAGCTTGGTTTCTAGCTAGCAGAAACATGACAGTGTGAGTTGTTCCCCTCAGGTGAAATTCCACTCCAAAGCTTTATAAAAAATCATTGAAACTGTCCAGGACATCATTTAAGCGTTTGAAATGCGCTATCTAATGAGCATCTAGCTTTCGTTCTCTCCCGTCTTCCGTTTTTCTTTTTTTTCCCCGTTCTCTCTGTACCTTTCGCAAATAATCACTTCTACACGCCTGTTCTGCCAGCGCTCAGCGCTAGAAGGACGCTCATTAGCAGGCTAGTCGACACAATGGCAGGCTAAAGATCTCCACGTTAGGCCTCCAATCATGACCTTTTATTCGTCTTAATTGAATTCATCTGCCTGCCACCCCACGTCCTTCCTCATCTCGCGGCTCTCGCTTCTGCCGAGAGGCTTTGTGTCGCGTGCATTAGCGCGTTGGCGCATTAGCGCGGCACGAAAACAAATAGCGGGTTTGTTAACTGCACCCGCTGTCGATCAGCTCACGCCGGCTTGTTTTTCATTCCTTCTATTCTTTTTTTTTTATACACACACGAAATTCACCCTTTTATTTATTGCTTTATTCTTCCACGCAAGCTAATCGTGTCCTGTTTGCTAAGGAGGAGCAAAACATGTGACCGTGACCTTGGCAAACTTCTTCAAACTCCAGAGCTCCAGTGTTTAGCATTATCATGTAAGATATGAACGAGTGGAAACATTGGTGTGTCATTGTGTTACAGCCCGCCCCATACACGTTTACACAAAGCCCGGCGCGGTTTTTCGCCAAAAGCACTTTTCCGTAATTTAACACATCCGGCGTAAGGGAAGCATCCCGGCGTAATGCACACTTGCAGAGTAAAACAAGAGCTCGGGTTCATTTTATAAGGCTGCCATTGGGTCATTGGCTGCTCACGGCCATTTTTTTTTCTGCCGAAGAAGCAAAAGCGATACTATAATGCACCGCAGGACACGTTGTGGTTAGCACTTAAGTGCCATCGGGGCAGGTTTTCAGACGCTAGAGAGTTTCTTTTTTTCTTCAACCAACATTTTCTGCCTGAGAGAACAACAAAAAAGGTCAGAATGAAGGTGTTTGGAACGTTGTGGCCTTGGGCGGGAAAGTGAAGATATTTTTTTCTTTTTTTTTTATTTTTAGAAGGTGACTGTGTATAGAAACAGAAGTAAGAGTAAAAGAAGAAGTCATATGTAATAAGTAATATGTGAAAATTGCTCATTTTGTATAATGCTTTATATAGATATAATCTTCTGCCTGGAAGTCCAAAGTCGTCCTATACAGTAATATCGAGTGCCTCTGATCTTGTGGTAAACATGGCTGGAAAAGTCAGGTTGTTTATGGTGAAAGGCAAAGTGTAGAGAGTGAGAGAGAGAGAGAGAGAGAGAGAGAGAGAGAGAGATTATATAATTACTCCTCGTCCTTTATCGGCTCCAGCACCGCCCTTGCCGATAGCTCGTGCTTCACCCGTGCCTGATCTATCCGTGAAGCCAAAATAGTCAAATTACAAAACGTTCCTTTATAAAGGCTAACGGTTTAAATTAAAGCGTTATTAACTTGTTAACGAGAATTCACTTTAATGCCACTGATGTTATGAACGCGCAATTAACGCAGCGTGCATTACAATACTCGTTTGGAATGTTTGCCATGATATGGCGCCCCCTGCAGGGTTAAGGGTCTTGCTTATGGACCTCAGAATGGCAGATTGGCGATAGTGAGGCTGAAACCCATGACCTTCTGATCAGTAGCCCAGCACCTTAAGCACTGAACTACACCCCTCCCATGGTTGGAGATGGCTTGAACATATGCAGAGGAGGTAAATAGGGTAGAAGAATGCTGAGGACGGCAGGAGCCACCAGGCAGGAGGTAAAGAGGAAAGTGATTGATGTAGAGGACAAAGGGATATAGAGGACGAATCATGTGTGTAGTGGAAGAACATCACTGGAACATCAGGAAGACCTTCGATGAGCTCCAAACCCCTCCCTCCCCCCAAAAAACATTATATGATATCACTTAACCTACTCCCCAAATCTATCTATCTATCTGTCTGTCTGTCTGTCTGTCTGTCTATCGTGTTTTCCCTCACTAGACGCTCGGAGATGTCGGCGGGCGACTTTTCATGTGTTTCGATTCTTTGTTCCCTAATGCGCCATTGGCTGCTGCGTGACCCGCCATAGTCAGGGCTTGAATGGGCACAGTGAGTCCTGGCTCTGCTTAATGTGTGTAGGAGTGCGATAGAGGGCACACACATACACACACACACACACACACACACACACACACACACACACAACAAACATGCACATGCACACTACATGCACTGCTGTTGCCAGGACAACGCTCTCACCCATGGCACTGTGCGGAGAGCAGAACAACAGCTCTGAGAAGCACTCGCAACTCTTATTCAGCTATGGGATTGTGTTAGCATGTGTGTGTGTCTGTGTGAGTGTGTGAGTGTGTGTGAGAGAGAGAGAGAAAAGTACACATGTTTCCGAGTGAGACATCGTTGAGGTAAACGCAGCATGTCAGGCAATGTGTATGTGTGTGCATAGCTGCAACATGTGTGTAAGTGTGTCTGTGTGTGTGTGTGTGTGTGTGTGTGTGTGTTTGTGCGAGCGAGTGTTTGTCTGAGGCTGAGGGTGAAAGTGTGTTTGTGAGAAGAATAGGAGAGAGAGAGAGAGCGTGTGCGTGCACGTGTGTGTGTGTGTGTGTGTGTGTGTGTGTGTGTGTTTGTGTTTGTGTAGTAGTACAGTAGTAGTAGAAGTGTAGTCACCATTTGTATTATCCTTCTTAAACTGTTTATATTTCTATATATATCTCTGTACACACACACACACACACACACACACACACACACACCATGTCTAGCCAGCATTGTCTTGACCACCAAAATCCAATGTGGGAGCTCTTTGTGGGAGTGTGGTTCGGATAAAGCAACACACACACACACACACACACACACACACACACACACACCACACACACACACACACACAGCCAGTATCTCAGATCCCAATCACACAGTGTTGGAACTCATTTTATCAGACAAATCGCATTCAGGGTGCTAGAATCCGACTTTGCTCAAAAGTTTTGGCGCCCTGGTGGCTTTTATCACGGCGTCCTCATTCCCGCGGCCGGCGTTTTTTCGTTCGCTTTCTGATTGGTGGTACAAGGTACGATGGGGCGAGTTCGGGCATGTTACAGAAAAAAATAAAAATGTCGCCGGCTCTGCAAGGATCATTTTTTTTATTTGAATGGGATGGAAAGGAAAAGAAGGCAAGGAGGGGGGGAGAGGAAAGATGATGAACGAATGGAACGAATAATAAAGAATAGAAGAGAGCGAGTAGAGAGAGAGAGAGGAGAGAGAGAGAGAGAGTGCGTGATGAAAGAATGACGAAGATAAAGCAAAAAGAGACGGGGATAGGATAAGAGGAGTGCGGCGGAGAAAAAGAGAGAGTTTCCCGGAAAGAGAGAGGTAAAGGAGTGACAAAAGAAGTGCAAGAAGATAGAGCGGAAAGAAAATGCAACAGGGAAGAGAGAGAGAAAAAACAGATAAGGGGTTATGAAAGAAAGACGAGAAGGTAAAGCGGAAAAGAATGAAAAAGGGAAGAGGTGGGGAGGGACAGGTGAAAAAGAATAAACAAAAATAATAAATATAATAATAATAAAGAAAAGAAAAGCAGAGAGAGAATAATAATGTTTTTATAAATAAAAATAAATAAATAATGTTTTTATAAATAAAAACAATTTATATTTTTTCCACGGGTAGATTTTATTTCATTCTGTGATTGTATTTAAACTGGATTGTGTGGAAAAAAAAAGATAATCCAGTAAAAATTCAATTCCATTTAGAAGTGTCTGAAATATTGATTTAATAATCCCCCCCCCCACCCCCCACCCCCCGAAAATCTGAAGTCGTCTTATTCCAGTAAAACCTCACACACACACACACACACACACACACACACACACACACACACACACACACACTTTCCTTCGTCTTCATGTCTTCATCGACTCTAATCGATACTTAAACATGTTTGAAACCGGAGACGAATAAAATAAATAAATAAATAAATAGCGAGCGTCTGGAAGCTCGTCCGATCGCCGCGGTTGAACAGGAGCAGCGTAGGAACCTGCCGCGGAGTTACGCTGATGAGTCTGACCCTCCAGACAGGACGAAATAGAGATGGTTCGGGTCCAGGGAAGCGTCGCGTTCGGGCCCCGGGCCCCGGCCCGCCGCCGGGGTTGTGCGAGGTTAATGCAGGAGAGGGGGCGCGTGAGTGGAGGATGTGCCGAGATAATGAGCAGGGTTCGAGTTACACATGCTCGAGACTCCGGTCTTCTGGGAATGATGGATGGAGAGGAGGGATAGAAGGATGTCGAGTGAGTGAGAGCAGGAGAAAGATTGATGAAGAATTAGGAGGCAGGAAGAGAAGAGGATGAAGGGCGAAAGGATGAGTGACACGTAGGAGAGAGAGATAGAGAGAGAGAGATGGTAAAAGACTGACAAGGAAGTGAAAGGGGAGAGTGGAAGGGGATGATGAGGGGAAGAGGAAGAAGGAAAGCAGAGTATACAGAGAAGAAATAGAAAATGGAACGAGAGAAAGAGAGATAGGTAAAAGATTAAAAGGACAAGAAGTACAGAGAAGTCAGAGAAAAAGAGGGACGAGAGAAATAATGTGAAAGAGAGATAAGTGAGGCTCTTTTGTCAGAATGAGTATGGTGTAAAAAGAGAGAGAGAGAGAGAGCAGGAGACTGGTAAAAGAATGAAAGAAAGGTAAGAGAGTGAAGCAGAGAAGAAAGAACAAGGGAAAGAGGTAATGAGAATGACTAAAAAGGGGAGATGAGACAATAAGAAAAAGAACAGAATAGAAAACAAAGCGAGAGAGAGAGAGAGAGAGAGAGATGGGTGACAGTAACAGTGAAAGAAAAAGCGAGACAGAGGGCAAAACAGATGAGAATGATGAAGAGGTGATGAAAGAGAAAAGAATAATGAGAGAAAGAGGGTGAAGGAATAGAGAAAGACGGATGCTGAGGTAAACATGGGAGAGGTGGAGGGAGAAAGAAAGAAAGAGGGAACGTAAAGCAGAAGGAGGGACAAATAGATGAGGAAAAGGCAAATGAATGTTTGAAGGGGATAAAAACAAAGGGAAGATAAAAGGCAGACAAAGTAAAGAAGGGAGAGAGAGAGAGGGAAAGGGATGAGAGAAAGAGGTAGAAAAGCAGAAGAGACAAAGAAAAATGCGGGAAAGGAAAACGGGCTCTAAAGCAGAATGTGTGATAGAGGGATGAGGAGGACGAATAGGTAAAAGCAGAGAAGGAAGACGGGAAAAGGGGATGATGAGAGATAGAGGGAGAAGGAGCAGGGAAAATAGAGAAATCGAGGGAGAGATGGGTAAAGGAACGATGGAAGAAAGAGGGGAGGTAAAGATAAGAAAGACAAAGAGGTAAAGCAAGCAGAGTGGTAGAGATAGAGCGAGAAAGGGATGACGAAAAGATAGACAAAGAAGGAAAGCAGAGAAGAAAGAAAGACAGGAACGGGAGAATTGGATAAAGAGATGAGAGAACGAGGAAAAAGGAATGCAGAGAAGAAAGAGCGAGGTAAAGAAGGTTCAGCCGGAACGATTGAGAGAGAGAGAGAGAGAGAGGTACAGATGAGAAAGTGAAGAAGAAAAGATGGGAATCGAGATGGGAAACAATGAAGAGAGAGATAAGTGAAGGGGTGATATGAATGAACCAAGGCGGAAAACGAGTGACAGGGACATGCGCAGGAAAACAGAAAGGCTAAAGCGATTGAAAGGAGAGAAAGAGAAAGAGGGAGGGAAATGGGAAGGGATGATGCAAGAAAGCACGAGAAAGCAAAAATCAGAAAGAGGGAGTTCAAAATGAATTTAGACAAAAGGGGAAAAACGGTGTGAAAGAAAAAGAAGAGAGAGGAAGTGGAATGTAGGTCAAAAGGGATAAAAAGAGAAAAAAAGGAAAGAGATATATAGAAGGACAAATAAGAACGTGAGAATATAAGGAGAGAAAGAAAGAATAAGAGTTCATTCTTTACTTTGCAATCTCTTTAAACCGGAAAAAAAGATGAGTAGATTTGCGATAAGGGGATGAAAAGTATAATAAATAAATAAAAAAAATACTTATATTTATATTTTTATAAATATTATTTTATAATATATTTTATAATATTATATTTTTATATGGTATTTATATTTTTTATTATTTATTTATCACGATTATACTAGCGCATACTTGTTTAGGCTAAATATAATATAATATAATTACATTATATAACAATTAATCTTAAATATTATTGCGTTTTTTTCCTTCGTCAAACCCATTTATTCCTTCGTTTTCCACTGGCCAAACGTAGTTCTTCCTCAAAACAAATATGGAGGCCCAGAATTGTATATTTTTCGTTAGCATTCAGTTTTCCCTCACTACAAAGATCTGGCATGACATTATGACCCGCGTAATATTGTGTTTGCTGCCAAAACACTCCTTTGAGCTGTCGATGAAAGGAGAAAGAAGGAAAAAAAGACAGAGAGAGAGAGATGGGTGAACGGTTAAAAGAAGGTGAAGTAGAGAAGAAAGAGCGATGGTGAGAAAAACAATGTGAAAAGCTAGAGAGATGAGTGACAGCTGTGTAAAAAAAAGGATAGAAGATAGAAAGGTGTAAAGCTGGGAAAGGAATGAAGGGGTGAAAGAATGGAAAAAGAGCGATTAAAAGGAAGATGAGAAAGCATGGGAGGGACAGAGGGGAAAGGGGTGATGATAGAATGAAGGAAAGGTGAGTGAAGACGAGTGAAGCGCTCTTGAATGAAGGACAGTTGTGTAAACAATTAAAGGAAAGACGAGGACGGGAAGTCGACAAGAAACAAAAACGGATGAGAGGACGAATGTGAAAGATCCTGGAAGAACGATAAAAAGAGAGGGGTAGATGGAACGAGAGATGGAAAACGAGAGATGGAAAAGGGAGGAGTGAAATGATTAAAACGAGCTGTCTTTTGTTGCATCGTTGTTTGGCCATATATACAGTTCTTCGCCACACTGTTACCACAAATATGGAGTCCCACAGTTATAAAGGCTTTATTAACATTAATACCAATTTGAGCACAAGTCACAGTCACATGACCCTGTCTCCCCTGGGCACCCTCTATTCCTTCCTTGGACCACTTTTTCATAGACAGGACCTCTGAGCCATCACTATTCTTCCTGCATCGAGGACAAAATGTTGACTTGCTGCCTATGAAGAGATGCCATGATGACTTTGTCCTTGTTTGGAACCAGATCTGAGATCAGATCTTTCAGATTTCCTATCTAGTTATTAACAGACACACATGGACCAGCGGTCTGTTTAACCATTTTGGGGCTCTAAAGGTTGGATCTGAGGTTGAGCTAAATAGAAAACCTTAGCAGTCCCAAAAATGAACCACTGAGAACTGAGATTATTCAAAATCACTGGTCAGGACAAACACCCCCCGCCAACCCAACCCCCCCCCCCCAGTGTGTGTGAAATGTAAAACATTCTGTTTCCTGGTGGTTTCTTTTTTTTTAAGAGGCTCTACAGGCAGGAACATGATCTCGTGGCTGAGGCTTCTGGCTCTTTAGGAAAGAGCTCCTCCTCATCCATCCTCGGGAAAATGGGGGAGAGGACAGAAGGAGTGCTGATGGCTGAGATTGCTAGGACACACTGAGATTCACTCTAACAGAACAGATCTTCACTTTGTGAAATAGGATAAGGGTCTGTCCAACCAGCTGTCGGGTAACACTGCGGATGGTTCATACCAATCTAGACTGGATTTGAACATATATATATATATATATATATATATATATATATATATATATATATATATATCAAAAAGGCTGTGTCGTTAAGTTGTTTGTTAAAATATCAGGAGCTCTCAGGTTAGTGTGTTAGTGACAATTTCCAAATAAGACTTTAAATCACCCCTCCCATGTTTCCATCTAAATAAATATACACCCCTACCAGGCATAACATTATGACATTATCGCATTATTACCGGAGAAGTGAATAACACTGACTATCTCGTCATCATGGTACCTGTTAATGGGTGGGATATTAAGTGTTAAGAGCAGGAAAAGCATGATGTCTAGGGTCCTAGCATCTCCAACACTGTGGTCTGCAGCTGTCGGTATCTAGTAAAAGTGGTCGAAAGAAGGAGCAGTGGTGAAGCGGGTGCCAAGGCTCGTTGATACACGACGGGAGTGAAGGCTGGCCCGTGTTGTTCGAGCCAACAGAATCGACATCGCCTCGGCTTGCTAAACAAGGAAGAATCAGGGACGAACTGATTTCCGTTCTGACATGCTATAATTAACTGTGATTGTAAAGCTGCTTTGTGACAATGACCATTGTAAAAAGCGCTCTGCAAATAAAACTTAATTGCTGAAGGGAAGGGTGCAGCTCAGTGGTTAAGGAGCTGGACTACTGATCAGAAGGTTGGGGCGGGGGTATCCCCAAGCTGTCTCCCTTGTGGTGGAGACAGTGGTGATACCGGGGCTCAACCCCCCCACCCGACCATCAGATCAGTATCCAAGCTGTCCCCAAGCTGTCTCCCTTGTGGTGGAGACAGCGGTGATACCGGGGCTCAACCCCCCCCCACCCGACCTTCAGATCAGTATCCAAGCTATTCCCAAGCTGTCTCCCTTGCTCAAGGACTCAAGCAAGGCCCTTAACCCTCTGTGGTCCAGGAGGCACCCCGTCACGGCTGACCCTGAGCTCTGTGTACACACGCTACAGACAAGCGTTTTGTGAGCGTTTTGTGCCCTCGTTTGTTGAACACACAATTCTACATTAAAAAATCCTACTGAACCAACAGACTTTATAGTCTGATTGTTGAGATTTGTGCTCTCAGACGCAAGGGTATTAGTCTGTATTTATCTAGGTTAAGTAGGCTCTGGACTGTAGTTCGGTTTCATACCAAAAGTAAGTATCTTCGCACGTCCCAGCAACATTATGAAGCTGGGGGCTGGGATAATACAGTATCCCCAGGAGCCCAAAAGATCAAAAGTGGTGGCTTGGCAATACCGGGGCTTCAAACTTGGACAGTTACCCAGAGCCTTAACCACTTCGCTATCAGTTGTTCCATACTGATGTCCCGTCTAGAGTATCCAAAGCCGTTCAAGGGTCCTGTCTGGAGGTACCAATTTGAGGAAAAGCTACAAAAGGTCTCAAGGTCATGAGGTCTCGAGTATGAGGTACCAATTTGAGGAAGAGCTACAAAAGGCTGGAAAAGTCAGGCGCCCCAATACCTTCTGCCCCCAATCATTGCTGCCCTGATTACAAGAGCCGGGGTTGAAAAGCTTTTCCAAACTGTGCATTTGTTTGTTGGGAGTCTGATCAATAGATCAGTGTTTCTGTTCCCGGCAGTCAGTTTGAACGTAATGGAACTGCATTAGGCCGAACTGCTGTGTAATTCTTCCTCTAGCATTAATAGGCAAAACAAGGGCTGGTGTTGAAGGTCTGTGGAGAAAAGTGAACTCATGAGTCAGTGGAAGTAATTTAAGATCGTATTTACTTTTGACAGACTTGGATACTATCTTTGCTTGACAGTGGATCTTGTGTAAAGGGAGGAAATTCGGTCCGGGTGGTTGTTTTTTGGTTTTGTTTTTTTTGGCGGGTTTGATTCATCATGACCCCCTTCGTCCTGAACATCCTGTTTTTGGTTTTGGAAGTGATTGGCATGTTAAAGTATACTCTCTGGATAATCTAACTGCTGTGACACCTTCATTTGTGAATCATTCGAAAAAGAAACCTTCAATCGTGCCTCGACAGGTTCCATTCTGAGTCTCAATGTTGCCTCTTCAAAAGGTTTTAGGATGACGCATACATGCAACACCTTTATGCTCAGTTCTACCGGGGTGGGGGGGGCGGCGTTGCTAAGAGGTCTAAGGCTCGAACCTTAATATCGCCAAGCTGCCACCGTTGGGTCCTTCAGCAAGGCCCTTAATCCTCCAGTTAGGCGCTGTATCGTGGCTGACCCTGAGCTCTGATCTTTCCAAAACAAGCTGGGATATATGCAAAGAATATGAATAACCCAATAGATTCAGGTGTCACAAAGAACAAAGCAAGGTCTAGTCTGGTGGTTTCAGGGTTTGAAGTACCAATTTGGGGAAGAGCTACAAAAGGTCTCAAGGTCATGAGGTCTCGAATTTGAGGTACCAATTTGGGGAAGAGCTACAAAAGGTGAGATGCCCCAATACCTTCTGCCCCCAATCATTGCTGCCAATGATAACAAGAGCCGGGGTTGAAAAGTTGTTGGTAATTATTGTAGATTCAAATCTGAATTTCCTCAACGCTGCTTTGTGACGATGTCTAGTGCTAAAAGTGGCAATAAACAGACGACCTTAAACAGCCATCTAAACGTATTTTACAATTAATATTTATACAAATAACAATACAATCACACACAATTGGACCTTAGTATCATAGTATAGACTATTAAAGGAATCCTTATCTAGGGATTAGACGGTTTTATTTTAATTTTTATTGGCAACCCGTCTCTACATCTGGCCCCTAATCACTCTGTGTCATTTAATTAGCTAATGTTATGCATGGAATAAAAGAACAGGCCTCGGTGTCCAAATCGTTCACGTCACCTGAGATGTCTACGTCTTTCAGGAACTTATTAGCGAAGCACCGAAAGGGTTAATGTAGGAGCAGGCGGATGGTAAACTCGCTACGCATTCAGGAAGCGTACTCTATCTCCGGCTGCTTCCAGCACTTTTCATCATACTCAACACATAGGCCGAGCGTGAACACGTGTCTCGCCGGGTGAAGAATTGCAGGCGGTGCGGAGGAAACTATTTATGAAACATGAATCACCGTTCATTAATCTTTTACAAACACTCCGCTGTCGTTATAAATCAAAACCCGGGGCACCACACACACTCGCACACACTCTTTTGTGCGGCGCCATGTCGTAAATCAAAATCTCAACTTGTTCCCTTTGTTTTCTTCACTCTGTACTCTTTTTTTTTTTTTTTGGTTCTTGTCTTTCCTCTGTAACTCTATATTTATCTAAACGCTGCTCATTTCTTGTGTTCACTATCGATTTGTTCTGCTTTTCCTAGAAAACAACACATATTTTCACCAGCCAAAGCGTATAAAACGTATACTATACAGTAGGTAGCAATATCCTGTAAAATATATATATATATATATATATATATATATATATATATAATAAAAAAAATCCTCTTGACCGTGAATGTATGTGCTTTTGTCTTTAAACAAAGCTACTAAATGCTAAGCGAATTCAAATGCGAACCCTGTGCTGTTTGTTGCACTTATTCTATACGTAACAATGGGCTGTAAAATATTCATACGTGTCTTTGATGTCACTATTTTATATTTCAAGAGCTACTCATGAAGGTGGATTTTTCGATCCACATTAATGTTCCGTTTATGAGATTTTGTTAGCAGGCCAACCTGGCTTTTAAATGTACGCTACAGGTAATAATGTCCTGTAAAATATCTTAAATCTGTTTGTCTGTCATGCAAACTACAAATTATATGAGCATAACTTATGAGATTCTATTAAAGCAGGCTGTTGCATTTTGAAATAGTTAAATCTGGCAACCCTGTCGTTAACAGTATTGAACAGAGGGAAGCATTGTGGCATATTCAAAATAATGTCGTAGATGTGGAACATGGAATTTTCTATGGTGGGAAACTAAATACTGGAACGAATAACATCACTATGTACATCATTTTCATTAACGGCATTCGCCAGACGCCCTTATCTAGACCGACTTACAACTGAGCAATTGAGGGTTAAGGGCCTTGCTCAAGGGCCCTACTAGTGGTCAGCTTGGTTTTTGCTTTGTGGTGCTGGGATTTGAACCTGCGACCTTCCGGTTCAGTTGTGAGCTGATTAGTATATTCCTTCTTTACCCCACAAGGTTTATATATATATATATATATATATATATATATATATATATATATATATATATATATATATATATATATATAGCATCGTCTGCTCTGGCGTCTTTCACTCAACTCTTGCTCGGGTCCTGAGTGCGGACGGCAACATCTGCAGTCGGGAGCTAATGAAAAATTGATGCCGTGCGGTGCCAAGACCTTAATTACCCTGGAATTCAGAACAGACTGGGAAAACATAGTTCGTAGCCTCAGGACACAGAATAGCGGGATTGTGTCTAAGTGTCTGTGTGTTGACAGAAGAGCTTTTTTACGACGTTCTCTATTCGCGGCTTTCTGTACACATTCCTGTATACGTTTCCTTAGATGACCTTCTCGACTGCCTTAATTACTCCTGGTGTGCTGGAATCTAGAGTGTGAGCCAGGGTTTGGTTTCACACACACACACACACACACACACACACGTTTTCTCAAATGTTTGGTCCTCAAGTGGTTTGTTACTGAAAGCTTCAAGGGTGACTAGTTTGTTTTCCCCCGAGGGGGATTGAATATTGAAATCGTGCGTAGCAGGAAGTAATTGAGTACAAATCAAAGAAACAACAACAAAAGCGACATCACGTTTAAATGGAATTATTAAATTAATTGTTTTTTTCACTCTCCTCACTCTGTAGTTACGTTACTGGACTCGATGTCTGCTCTGGGGGACCTCGGCTGGGAGGCGTATCCAGCAGAAGGGGTGAGTATTAACATTAAACAACTATGATATGTGTTAACTCTATATGCTAATTGTAGCAACACATTGTGGCTTCAAAAAGCTATATCGTTAACCACAGAGACACCACTTTACCACCCTTGTTGCCTGGATCTTTCACAAATCCCCTCAAAATGTAGTGGAACCTCCTCCAAGATGAGTGGGAAGATTGGGACAGATTATAAATCCGCCTATTCAAAATGTAATAAGTAGTGTAACTTTTCAATTACTTTATAAAAGTATAGCTTTTATATAAAAAAAGATTACTTGTTACTTTGTCCACTAGGTGGCGCTTGAACAAAATGGGATGTATTTTCGCAACTGACCTGCTTCAGAATCAAATTGTTTCGGAGGGGGGGGGGGGGTGTTTGTGTTGGGCAGTGGTCGTTGGAATTTGTAATCTTCAACATTTTCTAAGGTAACTATAATTTAATAAAGGTTTTTTCGCTGTAACTGTAACGGATTACTGTTACTTTTATTTTGTAATTAAATTGCATAACAGCGTTACATGTTACTAGTTACAAAATGGAAAAAAACTTACGACGCAAAATCTAATATAACACTCCAGGAAGCCAAAGACAGGCAATACAAATGATCGCAAACCCACTAAAGCATTTGAAACGTGAACCGTCCTGGATTACGTCCAAGCGCTTTCATTCGAATGCCAAAAATAAAGTTGAAAAAAACTGCGACACCCCCCCCCCCCCCCCCTCCATTCGTCCCCAAACCCCCCCTCCCCCACACCATCGCATTGAATGCGTGATGACGTCAATGAATCAACTCCAGCAGGAAGTCGAGTTCCACCTGCTCATGAATATTAATGAGCGAGTCCAAAGCGCTTTGTGTTAGAAACCGTGTTCGGACGTTTCGTACATGTCCAGGGCGTAACGAGAGTCAAGGTCACGGCTAGGCTTTCCAAAGACGGTCCTGGTTTGAGTCGCTGGAGCGGCTGCGTTTTGGCCCGGTGAAGTTGTTTGGCGAAGAGTATACGATTTCTCAAATCGCTACCTAATCCTTTGTGTTTTCAAGAGAGGAGACGGATGCGGAGAAAAGAGAGCCGAGCCGCTTCGTCTCTCGCTTTCATACGATGCGCCCGGCACGGGGCTAAAAATAATCAAGTTAGCGAAAGTCAAACTGGGCTTTAAAGGAAATCAATCTTCAGGATTTCACAGCAGCCTGTTTTTAACGATTTCATGGAGCAGCCAGGAGCTGGATCGGATCGCCGTACTTGTTTCGCAAACAGACAATTTATTTACACCCCCGCCAAGTTGGGCCGGCATTAAACCTGATTTTTGCTACAGCATCAGGACCGGATTTTATTTTTTTTTTTATTTATTTATTTATTTATTTTCTGGAGACCGAATCCGGGCTTACATAACGCGAGCATGATGCCGGACTTGTCATCGAACTGGCTATTATTTAGGTGCAAATTTGATTCAGCCATCCATGGCCAAAAGAGCCGAGAGCTACAGTGACATTTAGCACGCAGCATGGTTGAGTCAGATGGCTGTGCAAAGAGGGGGGGGGGGGAAGAGTACAATGAGTTCATGTTAGAAGAAGAAGGAAGGATTTGTGGGTTTTAGTGCTTACCGTTCCATCAGGAAAGCACCCTCCATTTGCATTAAGGAGATTAGCAGGCATGAGAGTCTGGTGGGAATGTGAAGACTACTTCAGAAGGGGTTGTTTGTGAAGGGTAGGTCAGGATGGTTTTGGAATTCATTGCTTCTGTGTCAAATTTTATGCACTTGTGTACCTCAATTCTTGGAGATTTGGTAATACAAGGGCGTCTGCGGCACTCGAATACACCATACGGAGTATTGAACGTCACATTAGAGTCTTCATCAGTTACATCATCAAAAATCCATACGCAATTTTCAGGTAGTTTTTTTCCCCTCTGTCATAAACAGAGCGGCTTCTAGAGGCGAAATACCGTGCTACGTTCTCATTGGTTCATAACATTCAGTCATTCAACTTCTACCGCTATATCCGATCTTCCCTCGGGTAACGGGGAGTCTGTGCCTATCTCAGTTGTCTATGTGCATTAAGGCAGTATACACCCTGGATGGCATGCTAACCCATCGCAGGACACACACACTCACACATTCATACACTAGGGACAATTTTCCAAGGTGCCAGTCAACCTGCCGTGCATGTTTTTTGGACCGGGGGGGGAAACCCCAAGAACCCGGAGAAAAACCCCGAGGCACAGGGAGAACATGCACAAACTCCACACCCACATGGCCGAGACAAGTATCAAACCCCCGACCCTGGTGGTGTGAGTCGAACTCCGGGTTTTTCTCCGGGCACCATTTAGAGCACCAAGAAAGCACAGCAATCTCAAAGGTTCTCTTAATAAGGCTGAGGTCAAGAGGTCCGTGTCGGCCATCCTTCAATGTTGGAGAGCCGATGCGTTTGTGGGCCTGAACAAGGACTTTGTAGTGTTGCAAAATGGTCTTTTTAATTGTTTGCTTTTCATTGCTTTGGTTCCATCGAGCTAGATTTCAGATTCAAAATTCTCTTGCAAGAAAGGTCGTCCAGGTATGCATCCTTCGGTCCGAGGAATACATCATAAAGTTTCGTCATCTGTCTCTGCCGGGAACATTACCGAACCTGGTCCGAAATGCATCTTCCTTTTCGCATCTAATAGAACTGGTAACATGCCAGAACATAAATGGGCAACGCTGCGTGTTTGAAAGACGCCATCGTTTAAGTCAGCAAATCTTTTTTCTTGTCAGGACAAGCGAAATTGCACTTGGGGGAGAAAAAAAAGCTTTATGTATTGCTAATGTGTACCTGCTTCCTCGGAGAAATAGAAACTGCTGCTCGTGCTACATTATGTTTTGATTAGTTTTGCTAGGGCTTGTTTTAGCAGTCTTGGATTCGTAGATCCCCTGGTGGTAACCATTGAGAGTAGACCCGCTCCTGATTGAGCTCAACGACAAGATACCCTCTCGCATCGATGTTGTACAGAGGGTAGTGTTGTTGATTCACAGCTCAAAGTGGTCTGATCTGGGGGGGATACTGTCCACATGGACGTCCTCCGGGATTCTTTGGTTGAGGTTTATTGCGATCTTGAATGAATTACCCGGGGTGGGGGGGTAGGGATGGGGGCGCCCGGTATTCCCACAATAGATGTGTCTATTTAGTTTAGTAAAGGCGAATGAATCAAAGCACTGATAGAAGTTGCTCTTGTGAAGGGACCCCTTGAAAGGAGAACTTGCTGAGCTTTGGGACTTTCACTCTTGCGTCTTGTCTGGCATACACACTGACCTTTGGTCTTCGGCAGCCGGCCCTAACTCCAGAGCAAAGGCAGACGTTTCCCAGGGTTGTTTGCTTAGCGTCACTGAATATTTACCTTAGCAGCTCAAATGTGCCACTTGACCCCGGCAATTCCCTCAGCCCCGAGCCAGACGTGAATCCTCGGTTTAGGTTTGATCCTCCAGAGTTCATTTCAGACGTCTCTGGAACCCATCGGGGACGGTTTCCATCGCCAGGAAACAGGTAAACCTAATCATGTGCTGTTCAAACGCAAGCCCTCCTTTCTGAAAAAAAAAACAGATGTTCTTTTGTGGTCTTAAAGACAGTAATGATCCTAAACTACCAGATAATTACTGCTGGAAATTCTGTTAAGTCAAAGAGCTGACATGTTTATCCTTCTTCAAAGTTGCGAGGCATTGCGGAAAAATGACTGACGAGTGAAGTTAAGGCTTTTTCTTTTCCTTTATTCTTTTCTTTTCTAAAAGCGCCAAGGGCCACAGGGAACCAGACACCCACATTATCCTCCTGACAGCAGTGCTGCGTGAAAGTACCTAACCTTTACCTGCTGTCTAAACAGAATGCTTTTAGCCTCGTGCATGTGCCGATGTGCAATCGCTAGGCGATTTATGGTAATTGCATGGCGTTTATATGGTGACTCAGCTCATCATATGGTATGACAGTTATTACGTGTCGAGCCTTCATGTGTCCGTATGTGCGCCGAAACCTTGTTTATAAAAAAAAAAAAAAAAAAAAAAAAACTTCAACCACTTTGTAAAATACTTTCTATCTCCCAGCAGTGGCTTCCCAGTGGAAATATAAAAGTTGAGTGCAAACTAACTTTTGAAAATAAATAAACAGGAACTCATAAGCCTGTCTTTTTCACCGGATGATTATTTCTCCAAATGTCACAATCATTGCGCTCTGGGGAATGGAGTCTACTTAGATTTTTTTATTTATTTTTTTTTAAATCCAGAAAGACATCCTGTAGCAACTTTGATTTGAGCTGCAATGTCTTCCAATGGCCTAAGAAAACACACACACAATCTGTCTCCATTAAACACATTGACCCTTGTGTCTCAGTTGATATATTTGAACCATGCAACCCCCCTCCCTCGCAGTATACTCATCACGCCGAGGAGTTTGAGGAACACATCCTTACACATCGGTTATGGACAATAGTTTTGCTTCAGACAAAGTTTTGTTCAATACATTTTATGTATTCAAACCTGGGACAAAACTAGGCTTGGATAGAGTCCTGATATTCACATTTAGTTTGGATCTGAAGTTGAATTGTGATCCAGACCAATTCTAAGTGTCTACACCAAATTATTAATATTTACAGCATTTGGCACACACCCTTATCCAGAGTGAGGGTTAAGGGCCTTGCACTAGGTGGTGGTGGGGGGATTTGAACCTGCGATGTTCTGGTCTAGAATCCAATGCCTTACCTACTAAGCTACCACCTCCACATTTTATGACTATTCTAGACCTGTTGATTTTTGGTATTATACAGTATAACCGTATACAAGACAAATTCTTGGGGGGGCAACGGTGGTTTAGTAGTTAGCACGTTCGCCTCACATCTCCACATGTGTGTGTGGAGTTTTCATGTTCTCCCCATGTCTCAGGGGGTTTTTCTCCGGGTTCTCCGGTTTCATTTACATTTACATTTACATTTGCGGCATTTAGCAGACGCCCTTATCCAGAGCGACTTACAACTGAGCAATTGAGGGTTAAGGGCCTTGCTCAAGGGCCCACTAGTGGCATCTTTGTGGTGGTGGGGTTTGAACCCATGATCTTCCGGTCCAGAGTCCAGCACCTTAACCACTGGGCTACCACCTCCCATTTTTGGGAAACTGGGTTTCCTCCCCCCGGTCCAAAAACATGCACGGTAGGTTGATTGGCACCTTGGAAAATTGTCCCTAGTGTATGAATGTGTGAGTGTGTGTGTGTGTGTGTGTCCTGCAATGGGTTGGCATTCCATCCAGGGTGTATCCTGCCTTAATGCCCATAGACGTCTGAGATAGACACAGACTCCCCGTGACCCGAGGGAAGATCGGATAAAGTGGTAGAAGATGAATGAAGACAAACCCTTGCATGCTACTTCAGTACCCGAGGGGCAAATGTGTTAATTCGCGGAACAATCTCATATCCCTTAAAAAATAAACAACTAAATGACATATTGTTTCATAATTTCAATATTTCCTTCATTTATCATATACTGGTAAGTCTATAATCCATTTTATAGGACGCAGAGTGGGAAAAAATGCTATACAAAAGTATAATATTAATATAATATTTTTGAGTATTTGGGGTCACTTTAGGAAAAGTCCTCACACTAAAAGAACGACATTCAAATGTCAAAACGGATCCCGAAAAGTATGCAAAGGTTAACAGTTTACGGTATAGCGCATTGTTTGATTTATTTGTTAGAAAATAAACGATACTGCAAGGAGAAACAGGTACACAAGGTCACCGAAACGTGTGTAGCGATCAGCGTCTTCTTGATAGCTGTTTTATTTCTCTCCTTCATCCAGCATGGAAAAAAAAGCGTCACTTTTGTTATACAGACATTTGAGAACCCTGAGATTTGTCTGTTTCGGCCCCAATGTTTGATGTCCAACCAGGCAACAGTTCATTAAACAGTACGTCGAATCGCTCGAGCTCTTAACTGCGATGGCGGTTTTCCGAATGTATCTCCGTGGCAAAACGAGATCAATAAACCCTGGGATCTTGGTTTTATTTGGCTAAAAGCGAATCTGGGGGGGGGGGGGGGGGGGGGGGGGGGGGGGGGGGGGGGGCTGGGGGGGGGGGGGGGGGGGGGGGCAGGCATTGGCGGGATTGTTGCCGCTCGGTTTATTTTCATTCTCTTGAAGAAATTGAGATGTTTTCTTACTCGTGTGAGAAGTGTCCACGGATCCAGAAGTGAAAGCAGATGTAGACATAGTTGCATATTTTGACCCACATATACTAACAACACACACACACACACACACACACAGACACACACACATATGCACACTCATTGAAAAGTCATTAACATTCATGGACTCTTTGGCGGTCCCCATTAAAAGCAGCTTATTTCCAAAATGCAGATTTTATTTTGGGTTCTGAGCTTAAAAAGTATTTAGCTAGACAGATATTTTTGACATTTCGGGGACGTTATTATGCTCCCCAGGAGGGGAAAAATATGCTTCTTTCCACCAAATGCAGCTGTCATTTGCAAAGCTAACAGAGGCAATCGTTTTCTTTTCGGTTTCTGAGGTTAAACGATGGTTTCGGGTTTTATCCACGGCATCATTTAGCATACCTATATAGCACACAAACATCTGGCCAACATCAGCATGTTGTGTGCCATTTACAGTGTGTTTGAAGAGTGGAGCTGGTTGAGAACGTGTCACCAGACTTCCTATATAACTTATATAAGAGCTGACCTGAGATCAGTCACCACTAGGGTAAACGTTTGTTTAACATGGACGATGTTTTTTGGTTCCCCTGCAGTGGGAGGAGATCAGCGTGATGGACGAGCGCAACACTCCCATGCGCTCGTACCAGGTGTGCAACGTGATGGAGGCCAACCAGAACAACTGGCTCCGCACTCGCCACATCGCCCGCCACGGTGCCCAGCGCATCTACATCGAGATCAAGTTCACGCTGCGGGACTGCAACAGTCTTCCTGGAGTCCCCGGGACTTGCAAAGAGACCTTCAACATGTACTACCACGAGTCCAACAACGAAAACCTGTGGTTCATCAAGGAGAGCCAGTACGTCAAGATCGACACCATCGCCGCCGACGAGAGTTTCACGCAGACCGACGTCGGCGACCGGGTCATGAAACTGAACACGGAGGTTCGGGATGTCAGCAATCTTAACAAAAAGGGCTTCTATTTGGCCTTTCAGGACGTCGGAGCATGCATCGCTTTGGTCTCGCTGCGGGTTTTCTATAAGAAGTGCCCGGCCGCAGTGCACAACCTGGCGCATTTCCCTGACACAGTGACAGGAGGCGACTCAGCGCTAGTCGAGGTCCATGGATCCTGCGTTAACGATTCCGAGGAGTTCGAGTCCCCGAAGATGTACTGCAGCGCTGACGGAGGGTGGCTGGTTCCCATCGGGCGCTGTATCTGCAAGCCGGGCTTCGAGGAAGGCAAGGACTACTGTCAACGTGAGTATCCTTATTATATACACTGAGACAATGTTGAAGGGGCGTCTAGCCGAAGCTACAGTGAGATTTGGAGACCTCTATTGGCAGAAATGGGTTATTGCGTGCAATAGGTTTGGCGAATTTTCTAGGTACAATTAGTAAACCGGGTAGAAAAATCTACACTCCTTGATCGAAGGACAAATTGAAGATGTCATGGTCGTTGCTTTTTGCGCTGTTGTAGGTTGTTTTTCTGTAGAAACAGCGATTTTTTTTGCCTGCAAAACGCCCTTCCGGCCCTTACCAAAATCACAAATTATGCTTGTTTTCTTCGCTAAATTAGGGGAAATATCGAAACATGAATATAAGCCCTGACAACAAGTCCTGACCAGTCCGATTCAAGAGATTGCAAGACGTTTTAATTCCCAAAACCTTTTTTTTTTTTTCCTCGTCCAAATGACACTCTTTTTACCGCATTGGTTCGAGTTAATTTACGGCATGGTTGACATCGGGTGCCTGCTCAGCAGGGCATAAAGACGTATGTATAACCGCTTGGAAAAATGTGGTCCGACCCGAAGCTGTCAGCTAGCGCTTAGCGCTTAGCGCTTGTGCTCGTGTGTATGGAATAGCTTAAGGCATCGGTGAGTCACGCCTATTCAGCCTAAGCTGCTATTCCTGCTGGTTAGAGAGGACGTTATTGAGATGTAACTTTCTTCAAAGCCTTTGCTCATGTGGGTTTCCCTCACCCCCCCCACACCTTCCCCCCACCCTGATTGAATGTAGATTCAGACATCTAGTGGGAACGGCATGCGCTTGGCTTTCGTTCGTGCACTGAAACAGTGAATCCATCTCGCAGTAAAAGACAATATCGTTACAGTTGTTTGGGACGAATTCCGTTTGATACGCTTGTTTTCTAGCGATGGAGATTCATTTTCCGCCACTGATATCTTATTGTCTGAATCCTGCTGAGTGGCTTCATGTTGTTTGGTAAAGACCATTGTGGAAATGCAGTGGTTTTTTTTTCGGTGGCGTTTTTTTTGTGTTTGTTTTTTTTTTTTAGAACGAATATATTCCGAAGTAGAAATGTACTCACAGGCACGGTGGTTTAGCGGTTAGCACGGTCGCCTCACACCTCCAGGGTTGAGGGGGTTCGATTCCCATCTCGGTCATGTGTGTGCCTCAGGGGGTTTTTCTCTGGGTTCTCCGGTTTTTTTTTCCCCGGTCCAAAAACATGCACGGTAGGTTGATTGGCACCTTGGAAAAAAATGTCCCTAGTGTGTGATTGTGTGTGTGTTTGTGCCCTGCCCTGCGATGGGTTGGCATTCCATCCAGGGTGTATCCTGCCTTAATGCCCATAGACGCCTGAGATAGACACAGACTCCGCGTGGTAGAAGATGAATGGCTGAATGTAAATTTCCTCACTATGAGTATATGAGGTATAAAAACCTAATGAAGTAGACAGCAGATGTTGGAATAAACACACTACAGGTGCCAACCATCAGCTTTAATTGTTACCGGATTGAAATCTAATCTCTGGTAATGTTTCCCCGTTGCCAGGTCTTTCTCCTTGATGCTATTCTTTAGCTTGCAAAATTACCTCGGTATAGCCCATCGCCATCGCTTCAAACTCGAGATCCATGTATGAATTATTAGCTAATATCCGAAGCTAGCTAATGTAGCGTAAATACGCACGAATTCCTCACCATCAGTCAGAAAGGTGGTGAAATACAGACATTGGATATATTCGAAGCAGGATCAGGGCCGCGTAGGGCCCCTACGGCACGTTTCGAAACTGTGTGCCAATCCTTCGTTGGACGTCTTTGTAGGTATTTGCGAAAGCTCTGCGAGGTTACTTGGAATGAGATGACAGCTGTGGCCCGGGGCTACATAGAGCTGGAGAAAGATTATTGGACTTCGATAAATCCCCGGGAATTAAATTGCTAATCCTTTTCATAGCGGAGGGTAAGCGTGTTCAATAGCAATTGTGATTTGTATTTATTTATTTATTTATTTATTCTTCTTATCCTTAAGGCAGGGGACAGGTGTCGTGGGAGGGAAAAAAAAAAAAACAAAAAAAAAAACGCTGTAAGGACAACGCTGACAAAAAAAAAAGCATTTATTTTTGAAAGAACCGGTGGCGAGATGTCTCAGCTTTTGCGTATGTTAGCCGCGAGCTAAAATTAGGCCAATTATCCCCGTCTGCCTTTCTGCGTTCTTTTCGGGTGCTAGCTGGATCATAATTGTGTCCAGCTGTGTAGCCCAGGTGCTATTAATACTCATCCGCCGGTCTTCAGAGGAATCTTTACGCAGTCGTCCGTCCGTCTGTCCGTCCGTCTGTCCGTCCGTCCGTCCCGCGGCGGTCTTTATTATTTTTTTTCCATCTTTTACTCCCTTTTTTTCTCGATATCCCTCTTGTTTTTGAAGCTCTGCAAATAAAAGGTCAACCCTTTTGAGAATGTGCAGAAATGCGTCTCGTTTTTTCCGCACCCTGCTAGCGTCGCTGCTAATGGACTCATTAGCTCGACTGAAACGGCCACCCAGTCTAATTGTTGACATTTTGCACAGCACTGTTTTCGTAACCTTACCGCTATTGGTTAATTTTTTATTTTACCCCCCCCCCCTAATCCCCCCCCCCCCCCAAATCCCCCCCCCCCCCCCCACCCCCCCCCCGCCCTCCTCCCGGAAGGTTTTGCGGCTTTCCGTAATTGTCGCTCCCTCCTCGTCCGGCAGCTGCGAGAGCGTCAGGGACTGCTCATTTGATGAGACAGTCTGGCTCGCCGTTAAATATTTATAAGGTTTCAGGAAGATGTGGCTTTAAAAAAAAAAAACGGCTAAGTGCTTTCATTAAACGAAGACAAACAAATAATAGAAAGCGATGAAAATCAATTAGACCTGGCTACTTGCGGAGAGTCCCCAGCGCTCATTTGGAAGTCGGATTGGATTTAAGTGAGCCCACCTAGTACCTCGTTTCTCCGAGGGCGCGCACGCTTTGCCGTCTTTCTGTGTATAAAATATTCATACGGGAGAATTTCGCAACACGGATTTCTTTACTTTCTTTAATTCGGGACTACACTACCATTTGAGTGGCTGCGTCCGAATCGTTTTTTCTAACGATACACACATTGATTTTGTTCGTTTACCGAGGCATGAAATTTTAATTATAACGTATAAGAAGTGCATTCCATAGGTTCCTTCTCGGAACCCCTACAGTAACTCCACCCCACTCTGGTATCTGTATGTGAATAATGGTCCACATTTCTGGCCAAAAAAAAAAAAAAAAAAAAAAAAAAAAAACCTCCATTCTCATCCACGTTGCCCCGTACAGCTGAATATAGCCGGGTGTTTTTGGAACTGGCAGTGGGTCAAAAAACACGACCTGACCCGTCATCTTTTTAGTGCATATTCCAGATTGATGCAGCGTGCAGAGTTCCCTGTTCTCTCTGGTCTTTGCCCTTCTTAAAATGTAATTACAGTCCCAGAATGCTGATCTTAGACCAGAACGTCAAACCAGACTAGAGTAGATTAGCATGCTCCGGTACACCAGCTGTCTGGTTGGAGAGCTCATTAAAGCAAGGCCCTCTTGCAGCACGGTAGCGAGCGTGGCACCATCTGATAAGAAGCCACAGTCCACAGGTCAGTGATTGAGCATCCAGAGGTATCTTTATTCTCGGGGAAAAAAAAGAAAGTTATCTGCGGCGTTGAGAATAGACAGCGGGTCTGGGTTGGTACTGGGTCTCTGGGTCTGGGTTGGTACTTCATTACAAAGTGTAATGTGTTTGACCTATCTTTGGGAGAACAAAACCCCAAATGAAGCCACAGACACCTGTAGCAGGATTCCGCGAGAGAGAGAGAGAGAGAGAGAGAGAGGGCGTAATTACATTTACATTTACAGCATTTGGCAGAAGGCCGTATGCAGAAGTGCTTTGTACCCTCCATCAAAAACACATCCTCGTGCTGGGATAAATAGGTCAGTGTCTAAGAATACTCTTAAGCAGAAACAGAGGGGCGAGTTAGTAGCCAGAGTCTTGAGCTCGGATTTGAAGGCAGGGCTTTACTCCGATGTTTGGACTCAGCTATTGTGTGCTAGCCTGAATTATATCTCCATCTAAAACAGGAGAAGAGTGTTTGTCTGAGGGGGGATGCAGGTCTACATGGACCTTTCCAGTATAAGCCTGGACGTGGATCAAAGTAGAACCTCGTTCAAAAGCATCACTATTATAATCTCTCTCTCGCTTGGGTCAATGTAACTCGTCCCGCAGTTTTTGTCCCAGCGTCACGATTTATACCTCATATTGTGCTGATGGTGTGAGGTGTGCTGTTACTTTCATAAGGAATTCCGAACCCGGGGCCAAAAAGCCGGATTTTTTTTCCCATAGAAAATGAATGGGGTTGAAATTTCGTGCCTCACAGTTCGGGCCTGTGAGCGTCCGACATGCACATAAGGCAAATCCACTCGTAGGGGGTCCGGAGTGGATCACAATCATATACCTCCCGAATCCCACACACGTTCGGAAATTCAGGAAATCCGCGACATTCCGGCCCCATAGAGAATGAATGGGGAAATTTGGCGCTCCGTTGTTCGGACCGTGTTCAACCGAATTGCACATTTGACATATCCACTCGTAGGTGAGATGGAGTCGGTCGCGAACATATGACTGCCGCATGGCGTCACGTAACCGCAAACGTGAAAAATATGCGAAATTGCGGAACTCTGACACCGGGTCATGTGACATGTCTAAACACTCAGCACATCGACGACGGGAGTGGACGCTCTAAACGCTCGGCACATCGACGGGACATCGTCGGACGCTGGATAATTTGATGATGTCATGTACGTCCCTGGCTACGCCCCCTTCTGAAATAAAAACACAGAACAGGAAGTGGTTCTCCGGCCTGTACCTGGACTTGGAGAAAAGTGTGTGTCAAACCCAGTTTCTTTGGTAGCGTTTGAATGCTAGTCTAGATTAGCGGATCTTTAACTTTCAATTAGGGATCATTTTGGGTACGACGGAAAAACGTTTTTTTTTTTTTCATCTCTCTCTCAATCCTTTTTGCAGTGTTCTCCGCATCGCTTTGACATTTGGAACGATTGTAAATGTCGAGCGTAATCAGCTCATGTTTTGCGGCGAAAACGAGCTCTGAGTAATCATCATTTCCAGCCCTCCGAATCAACGGTGTTGCCCGTAAATTACACAACACAACAAAACGCTGCTGTAACCCGCTCTCATTGTGCCTCGCAGAGAGTACAAAAGCACGGCATAATCATTTACTGCCGTGCCCCTGATTTTTCACAGCATCGGGGGGATTATGTAACCATTAAAGTGTGTTCTGCTGTCATAACACTTATCTTCTCCAGATCTCTTTTGTCGCTCTGTGTTTTATTTCGGTGTGGACTGTGTGGTGTTAGTTAGTTCTCTCTCTTTCTTCCTCTCTTTTCTCTCTCTCTCTCTCTCTCTCTCTCTCTCTCTCCTCCTCCTCCTCCATTCCCGGGCTGAAACGGGACGCTGTCAGGGTACGCCACAAACAATTATGGCTACAATGTGGATACACGGAGGCCTGGGAAACCCAGACACCTGCCATATTGGGAGGGTTTGGAGCTCAGCAGTCTGAGGTGATCAGAAGGTCATGGGGTCCGAGCAGCGGGATATCACCCATGCTGCCATACGTGGGTCCTTGAGCGAGTCCCTTAACCCAAAAACACGGTTCCTATGGACCGTTATGACGGATGCACCGCCTCAATTTCTCAATCCTGTACGTGCCAAAATGTATTAAATAATTATATATTATAATTATATAGTTATAATATATTATATATTATATTATAATTATATAAATAATATTAATTATAATAATTCTATTATGTTAATCTGATGTATTTGATGCAAACGATAAACGCTGTTTATCTTATAAATAAGAAATGTGTTCTTTTCTTTTGAGACGAAAAGATGTACAGTGTGTTTACGCTGCTTTTGTTTTTAAATAATTTGATTTTTATATTGTTATTTACATATCGTGCGTGTGTGACACATAAATACTGGGCACATTTACTGGAGTTTAATTAAACAAATGGTTTGTAATCGTTTGTGTAATTGTATTTTCAAAGATATTCTTAGATGCAATAAAAATTTACATTTTTTTTTCTCTCCATTATTATTATTATTATTATTATTATTATTATTATTATTATTATTATTGCTCTTTATGATTAATTGAATGGAGCACGGTGGCTTAGTGGTTAGCACGTTCGCCTCACACCGCCAGGGTCCGGGTTTGATTCCCGTCTCGGCCATGTGTGTGTGGAGTTTGTGCATGTTCTCCCCGTGCCTCAGGAGGTTTTTCTCCGGGTTCTCCTGTTTCCTCCCGGTCCAAAAACATGCACGGTAGGTTGATTGGCACCTTGGAAAATTGTCCCTAGTGTATGAATGTGTGTGTGTGTGTGTGTGAATGTGTGTTTGTGTGTGTGTCCTGCGATGGGTTGGCATTCCTTCCAGGGTGTATCCTGCCTTAATGCCCATAGACGCCTGAGATAGACACAGACTCCCCGTGACCCGAGGGAAGATCGGATATAGCGGTAGAAGATGAATGAATGAATGAATGATTAATTGACAGAATATTCGATTACAAAAATAATCGATGGTAACACTAATTGGTCGCTACAACAATGTACACCAACATATGAGACGTGACTTTTCTACCTTAAATGATGCATATAGATAGAAAAAGAACGTAACAAAACCTGATCCATTAATATGGGCGAAGATTAACAACACTGTGCTCTCATTGGCTATTGGTATGACGTTTAAGGGCCTCGCTCAAGGGCCCACCAGTGGCAGCTTATTGATGCTGGGAGTTTAAATCATGACCTTCTGAGGCAAAAGCCCACTGAGTTATTACTTCCCAAGACTCTTTTTTTCTTTGCTATATTGGGAGGGGGCGGGGCTTAACAGTGCTGTACCCTCATTGGCTATTAAGATTTACATTTAAGACATTTTACCTCTGTGTGTGTGTGTGTGTGTGTGTGTGTGTGTGTGTGTGTGTCTGTGTGTGTGTGCTATAACGTAAAGGAGCTAAACTCACCCCACGCTGAAGGCCACTTATCAGATTAGCTTGAGCGAATCACTTCAACAGCGAACCTAATAGTCGCTGGAGCTGACGGCTGTCTGAATGTGTGTGTGTGTGTGTGTGTGTGTGTGTGTGTGTGTGTGTGTGTGTGTGGTGTGTGTTCTACTGAATAGGAGCATAATGGCCCTGTACTCTCTCAGCATTCATCCGTAAGTGGGTGCCACTTGGTGTCTTGAACTACTTCCCTTCGACTTCCTCTTTGCGCGTGTTTCGAGTGTAATTACGATTTTAAAAATCTATTCTGTTCCATTTCTTGCCCTACCTGCCTGTCAAACACATTCAAGGGCAATTATTCTGTTTTTTTTTCTTTCTTTCTTTTAATAGATGCATTACATTGTGGATCTGTTTTTTTTTTTATACATGGGCAAATATAAACACAAGAATCTTGCAGTGGAAAAGCAAATGCAGTGGTGAGGCTGGATTCTGGTTTAATCGCAGGGCTTTGTGAGTTTTGGAGTGGTCTAGTGATAAAACTACTGACGAGTGACTTTCGTGAAGGTAACGTGTTCCGCCCCTTTGTCCAGGAGGATGGAAGACAGTTAGGGGAGAAGGTAGCTCAGTGGTTACGGCTGGTATGGCCAAGCAAAGCCCTTTTAACCACACTGTGCTCTAGGGGGCGCTGTATCGTGGCCCCAGCTTTCCAAATGTGATATGTGAAGAAACAATTTCACTTCGGTGTAATGTACAATGTGACATTCTCTATTCTCTTCTAAAACCTTCTAAACACCACGTCCTACTCCTGTCTTTATCTAAATATAGACTGTGTAGCAGGGAATTTCTAATTACGGGGTGAAAGGAGCCAACATGGCAACCAGTCCATACCTCAACACAATTGGGAAAGAGAAAGAGGTATAAACAGAGGGAGAGAGAGAGAGAGAGAGAGAGAGGAGAGGTAGAGAGAGAGAGGATAGAGAGAGGTGTAGACAGAGGGAAAGAGAGAGGTGTAGACAGAGGGAAAGAGAGAGGTGTAGACAGAGGGATAGAGAGAGGTATAGACAGAGGGAAAGAGAGAGGTGTAGACAGAGGGAAAGAGAGAGGTATAGACATAGGGAAAGTGAGAGAGGTATAGAAGCAAAGCCCTTTTAACCCTCTGTTCTCTAGGGGGCGCTGTATCATGACCCCGGCTTTCGATTTTTGATATGTGAAGAAACAATTTCACTTCGGTGTAATGTACAATGTGACATTCTCTATTTATCTTCTAAATCCCAAACACCGTTGGGAAAGAGAGAGGTATATACAGAGGGAGAGAGAGAGAGAGGTATCGAGAGAGAGAGAGAGAGAGAGGTATAGACAGAGAGAAAGAGAGAGGTATAGACATAGTGAGAACGTGAGAGCGGTATAGAAGCAAAGCCGTTTTAACCATCTGTGCTCTAGGGGGCGCTGTATCGTGACCCCGGCTTTAGATATGTGAAGAAACAATTTCACTTCGGTGTAATGTACAATGTGACATTCTCTGTTCTCTTCTAAATCCATCTAAACGCCACGTCCTAGTCCTGTCTTTATATAAGTATAGAGTGTGTAGCAGGGAATTTCTAATTCCGGGGTGAAAGGAGCCAACATGGCAACCAGTCCATACCTCAACAACGTTGCAGTTCTGTCTAGACTTCACGGTGCAACAAGACAGTGAGGCCGAAGATCTCTGTAAAGCGCTGTTTAAAGCGAACATCACGACTCGCCCGTCACCTAAAATCCTATTGAAGTGCTCCGGATCTCCTGTTCTGAGAAACGAGGGTTAATAGAATAGAAGAGCCTTTATTTATTTATACATTACAGCAAATTCTTTCCTCGCATATCCCAGGTTGTTTTGGGGTCCGATGACTAGGTCGCGGCGCCCCCCCCTTCCTGGAGCATAAAGGGTTAAGGGCATCTCGCATCTGTTTGGTTTACGTCCCGGCGCGTAAATCTTTACATATTACAAATGATAAAAGTCAGACGTCTGGAAGGGCCTTGCTCAAGGGCCCAAGGGTGGCCGTACCGGGGCTCGAACCCTAAACCCGCCCCGCCCAGACCTTCCGATCAATAGCCGAACGTCTTAAACCACTGAGTTACAACCCCCTAACCTATAAATTTGGAGGAAGACCGCGCACACGAAAGCCCGAGACGAAAAAACCTGCACGACCTTCCAGACGTCTGACTTTTATCATTTGTAATATGCAAAGATTTATGCGCCGGAACGTAAAGCAAACAGATGCGAGACGAGGTTAATCATTCCGTCCTGTAAAAGACATTTTCCTCATTAGAACACTGGTTTTAGCGTCCTTTAGGGAAATCCGGCAAGTCGTACTTCAACTGGAAGCTACCGTACAAAGTGTGTCACGGACATAAGAAACGGCCGAGCAGTCGTCCGATTTAAATATTATAAATATCATTTTTATTTAAACGGAGGATTTTTGAAGGTCAGACGCTCCCTGAGCTAGTGCATTATTCCGGTGCGACACAGGGGTTTTTTTTTTTCACCCCCCCCGTCACGTCTCGCTCTCTCTCTTTTGACGATGACTGCAGAGTGGCGTTTTCAGCTCTGTCAAAGCAGCAGGGCGTTGTGGGCCGAGAGCCAGATGTTTCCATGGGGGGTCGTCGTGGTGAAAAAAAAAAAAAAAATAAATAAATAAATGGAACACGCTTACTGAATATCAATCTATCACTCTGACTGCTCACTCCATCCGCCCCAGCTGTTGCTCGCTTTTATCCAACATGTCTTTCCTCCTTTTCCAAAAAAAAAAAATGGATGGGGATGCGTATTTTTATTATATATATATATATATATATATATAATTATATATATATATATATATATATATATATATATTTATTTTTTTTTTTATAATTTAAATAAATTTAAATATTATATATTGATATAATTAAATTAAATAAAAAATAATAATTGTAAAAATAATTAAATAAAATATAGAAATATATTTAAATTTTATATCATTTTTATTTTGTTTGTTTATTTATTTATTTATTTTACTACGCAGACTTATTCCAAAGCCACGAGGGAAATAGTGAAAAAAATAAGAATGGGTTGGGGGTGAAACGAAAATGGAAAAAAAAAAAATAAGGCCAAGGAACCCTGTAAATGGATGTTCTTCCTGAAACACCTCACGGACAAATATAGGTTCCCGCGTTCCCCATGGACGAAGAGAAGTGGGAGAGTAAAAAGGTTTAGTACATATTTTATTTTAATTGGAGGCATCCGAACGTGGCCTTTTGTGTGTGTGTGTGTGTGTTTGTGTTTTGCGGATGTTAAATAATGACGTTATTTATTGCGTAGTTGTCCAAAGCAAAGGTAAACGGTTGGGGGGGGGGGGGTTAAAAAGTAGGGGATGAAAAATGGAGGGAAAAAAGTCAGAGGAACCGGTAATGTGTAAATGATTATAGTTAGAATGCAAAGGCATGTAAATACACACACACACACACACCACACACACACACACACACACACACACACCCACACACACACATATATATATAAAAGTGAGATTCATGTGTGCCTCTAGTCCTCTTTTTGCTGCTGATGTTGGAGTGTGTTTGCGGAGATGTTAGTAAAGTCTGATACTGAGGAATAGAGAAGTATAAACCCAGGGTTCGAGAGTGATAGACAGAGTGAGAGAGAGGTATAGACATACGGAGAGAGAGAGGTATAGACATAGGGAGAAAGAGAGATAGAGATAGATAGATAGACATAGGAAGAGAGAGGAATAGAGATATGGAGAGAGAGAGAGAAATGAGGAGAGAGAGAAATAAACAGATGGGGAGAGAGAGAGAGAGATAGACAGATGGGAAGAGAGAGGTATAGACAGAGGGAGAGAGTGAGAGTGATAGACAGATGGTGAGAGAGAGAGAGAGGTATAGACATAGGGAGAGAGAGAGTGATAGACAGATGGGAAGAAAGAGAGATTGATAGACAGATGGGAAAAGAGAGGTATAGACATAGGGAGAGAGAGAGAGTGATAGACAGAGGGAGAGAGTGAGAGTGATAGACAGATGGGGAGAGAGAGAGAGAGAGAGAGAGGTATAGACATAGGGAGAGAGAGAGAGTGATTGATAGAGGGAGAGTGAGAGTGATAAACAGATGGGGAAAGAGAGGTATAGACATAGGGAGAGAGAGTGGTAGACATAGAGAGAGAGAGAGAGAGAGATATACAGCAAGACAAACAGCTAGACAGATAGACAGATAGAAAAACTAGCATAAGATTCCAGATTTACACGTGTTTTTCCGTAGCGTTTTTTTCCCTTCATTCGCGCGTGTGTATGTTTAATCTCACCAGGTGCTTTAAAAATGCGTGCCTCCGGCGGCGGCGACTTTTCCGCTCGATGACTAGCGCGATCCGCAGGAGCGTTTATTAGCGCGTGGCATTTGCGATGCTAATCGCCGCTAAGCGTCGAGCAAGTGAGGTCGCTCAGCTAGCAGTGTTTATATATCTGTTGTCGGTGTCCTGCTGGTCTCATTTATTTATTTATTTATTTATTTGAGTGTGTTTTTATTTATTCATTTACCTTTAATACTCGATCACGTACGTGATATTGATTTCGGGAGCGCTGGATAACGGGGCGACTGATGGACGATGCGAGGAAACGACCGAGGCAGACGAAGACACAGGATAGCAAGAGGAAGGAAGGAAGGAAAGTGACAGGAAATGAATGAGTTCAAGTGACTCATGGTCCTGGTCCGTCGTTCTTTTTTATCTTTCTGAATAATTCATCGCTCTGCTGCAGGAGGATTCGAGACCAGGCGAGGGGGGGGGGGGGGGGGGGTTTGTAATATCATGATAAATACAGTATTAGCTGTATTGGGGGGGGGGGGGGGGGGTGGGGGGGGGGGGGGTGGGGGGGTGGTTGTATATCATTATCAATACAGATAGATGTATTGGGGGGGTTTTGATACATTATAAATACAGTATTAGCTGTATTGGGTGGGGGGGGGGGTAATATCATGATAAATAACAGTATTACTGTATTGGGGGGGGGTAATGGATTCTTTCGGAGTCGTGCTCATGCAGCATCGCGCTATAGAAAATGGCACGTTTTGCTATTTTGGACCACTCTAAAAGGTCAGGCGTTAGAATTAGCCGGGTGGCATTAATGAAGCGGGAACGAGTTGTATAAATAAATGCTCAGTCACGATTAGCGCTGATTACATCGGCCGCTCTTAAATGCCACGCGCTAGTAAACGTGAGCCGCTAACTCCGGCGTTTGCTCTATGGAGCGTTACGTTGGGTCGGCTTGGGAAACGTTCCCCCAGAGTATTAAACCCATTAATATCCCTTTAGCGTATCCCCTCCTGTTTATCCATAAAGTCGGATGAATTGCGGAGCGCGGTACGCCGTTCGATTGCGCCCGCTGACTCGGGCCTTTTTTGAAGGCCGCCAATCAGACGGAGAGTAAATGGTTAATGTTTCAGCAGCTGCGAAATCCCTGAATGACCGTAATACTCGTCTTTAGGAGGAGGAAAGTCCACGGTCCGAAGCTGCTTTCGCTCTTTACGGCACTCTTTACGACACCCTTTCCGTTGTTCCTACAAGACGTCAAGAACCACGCATGCTTGTTTATGGAATTACGCAATCAGACCAATTGAAGCCGACAACACAAAACCCCACAATAATTGTTTTTTTTTTTTTCGTGCCGCCCGAGAAACTAATTGATTGACACATGTGGGCCTCACGACGCAAAAGGCGTCAAATATAATAATAATAATAGATTTATAAAAGAAACCAAACATTTCACGCGTGTTATATTATGTCAGGACAATTAGTCGCTCTTGTACGTGAGTCATTGTTTGTGTTTTAAAAAAAAAAAAATATTTTGCCATAATTTCCACAATTTGTTTAGTGTTGGTCTTTTATTGTAATAGATTTGCAGTTTCGTACATTTTCCTATTGTAAATTGAATAAAAAGCTTTGAATAAAATTCTATTTAATAATTATATGTTTAAAATTGTATATTTTATATATACAATTAATTGATTGATATTTTGTTTATATGTTTATATTGTAAATATAATTTTATGAATTACATAATAAACTTTATATATAAAATATATATATATATATATATATATATATATATATATTTTTTTTTTTTTTTTTTTTTTTTAGCAAAACATTAATAGTTAATGAATATTAATTAGCGAACTCCCCATGCAGTACCGCCATGTTTCCCAGTCCTCTAGGGGTCTGAGCGAAGTAGAAATAAAAATTCGATTTTATTCCATCCTTGAAAATACATGTTGAGTTGGTAAAGTAGTTGAAGAGCTCACAGTGTGTGTGTGTGTGTGTGTGTGTGTGTGTGTGTGTGTGTGTGTGTGAGAGAGAAAAAGACAGGCATGTATCCCCAGGCAGCAGTCAAAAGGCTGCATCACCTGCTGGAGAAACGTGAGCCTGCAGCGTTAAATATTTATCAGCCTCTCACGTGACGCCGCACGCGTACATCCTCCCATCCCGATCCCTCGCTCTCTCTCTCTCATCCACTCTTATTTCCTTCATTGCTTGTGCCTCGAATTCCCAATAGACTCGGGTCTTGCGTCCATTTTTTCCTGATTGGAAGTTTTTCCCAAACTTTCTCTATCTTTCTTTTTTCCGTCCGTCTCGAAGGCTTCAGGTCGTTATGTTTGTTCCTTGCTGATTGGTCAGTAATGAAGCAATGGTATATTATAAATATAATATAAAACATTAATGGGAGAATAAAGTTCTTGCCATGATGTGCTTTATCTCATGCTATCTCTCGCTCCCAAACACTTTCTTCATCCCTTATTCCCCCTCTGTCGGCCTCGTTCCATAAAAACCACCCAGTGACTGGGTCCTATTCCTCTAGGTAATTGAAAAAGAAAGTGGTGTGTGGAAAAGCTTCTCCTTAGCATTCACTCCAGGTGCCACTTCAGCCCGTGTGTGTGTGTGTGTGTGTGTGTCCCTGAGTGTATGTGGGTCCTGGACTTCCGAGTCTCTCCTGCTGTGCCTGTCTGTCAGTTTATGACCCTGACCTTCTCCTTTACCCCTGCACTAATATTTATTTCATTCCGTCCGGCATTCCAGTAATCAATCCGCCGACCTCCGAGCTTTATCGCTTTCCTCAATCCGTCTAAAGATAAAAGACAAAAAAGATCCACACTGGAGAGAAGCTTTAATTGAAGCCGTTATAAACGTCTGTATGTCGTGTAGTGATTTAAATCTTAATGACAGATAGATACAAATGGATGGATGGATGAGCATGTGGATAGATAGATAGATAGATAGATAGATAGATAGATAGATAGATAGATAGATAGATAGATAGATAGATAGATAGATAGATAGATAGATAGATAGATAGATAGATAGATAGATTAGATAGATAGATAGATAGAAAAACATGTAGAATTGGATAGATAGATGTAGGGATGGATGGAGGGATTGGTAAACCTGGAGATACAGATGGAATGGATGGATGAGCGATGGATAAACATGTGTATATATGGATGGATGGATTGATAGATGAATAGATAGATAGATGTGGGGATGGATAAACCTGGAGAGATGGATGGACGAATGGATGGACGGATTAATAAACATGTGGATAGATGGATGGATGGATTGATGGAGGGAGGGAGGGATTGATGAATGGATGGATGGATGGATAGATAGATAGATAGATAAACATGCCAATATGGATGATATATGGATAAATGAGTAAACATGTGGATGGAAGGATGGATGGATGTATAGATGAATATATAGAGAGAGGGAGGGATGGATGGATGGATGAATAGATAGACTGAAAGATGCATAAACGTCGATATGGATGATATATGTATAAATGAATAAACATGTGGATGGAGGGATGGATGGATGGATAGATCCTTAATCCACTGTCTTTCATCTATCGTTCTTCTTCTTGCTGAAAGGGAAATTACTTTGATTAGGTTTTTCTTACGTGTTCATTTACGGGAGAACACGTGACCTCTGAGGTCAGAGGTGACGATGCCGCAGAGCCCGCCATGTCCACCGCGACAATTACGACCGGATTAGAGACGTAATCACGGTGTCGAGGCGGCGGATTCATTTAGGCGAGCTGGAGGAGGGAAAAAAAAGGTTCATTTGGCAGATGAAAAGAGAAGAGGGTTAGAAAGAGACGGGGGATGGGGGGAGGAGGGGAGGGGACGGGGCGGTGGAGAGATAATGACCCCTCTACCCATTTACATTGCTTTCCCCCCTAAAAACACCATCATTATTCCATCCAGCTATTGATTTCCTGCAATCATCGCACTTCGCTTCTCGGAGGGGCGACGGCTCGTTTTTCTTTCTCTCGTTCTTTTTTTTTTTTCCTGCCTCTCTTTACTGGCAAGAGATGATTATTCAATGGCCGACTCATTTCTTTATTTATTTGATTAGAAATGGGAAAGAAAAAAAACCTTGGCGGATAAAGTGAAATTCATTTCGTAGCTGTGATCGTGACGAGGCTGTTTGAGAGGACAAAATACAAGCTTACAATAAATAGTACTACAAAGAGGCTACACTTGGTACTTAGCTAGAAATAAGAACTTATATTATATATATATATATATATATATATATATATATATATATATATATATAAGAGAGAGGAGAGAGTAGAGAGAGATTTTCTTTTGCTATATTTACTATTCAAACCGCACATAAACCGCTAAATTGTTCATTTCATTCATTATTGCTATAGTAGTCGTACTGTATTTTTATTCAATGATTAGAGTATATTTTATCAAATTAAATTATTACTGTATTTACTCTTCTTATACCAAAGCAAATATTATATACATATAAATACACATAATATGATATATGTATAAACAGTGTTGGTTTGAAGTGTAAAATATGGGACGTGGCTCCTTTAAGAATTGTGTTCCGGTTGCTTTTCCATATAAACTGGTGATACGGTGTTTAGGTTATACGGAAGCGCTTTATTGCGTTCAGTAAAATGCGCTTTATTGCGTAATACGGATTTGGGAATGCGATGCGCTTGCGTAAGGTTCCATACGCTAATATACGCTAATATAGTGAGGAGATCGTACCTGTTGTGAATGCGCAGCTAGTAGGTGTAATTGGGGGGAAATTTAGGAAGCGTGAGTGGATGCACTGAACGTTTATTTATTTATTTGTTGTTCGTGTTGTTTCCGTTCATTCCCACAAGACGACGCAGAGTGAAGGAGCGGATCACTCACATAGTAATGCACACTGCGTTAATCACACATTAATAACATTAGTGCCGCTAAAGTGAATTTGCGTTAATAACATTTTCATACGTTAATAAAAATCCACCACCTTGTTTTTTTTTGACTGTGGAATGAGAATGTTTCATTTCTTCACTAGTTTGATTATAGGTTCGGGAAAAAGAAAAGACATTATGTCGTAGTAAACCGTAAATGAAGCCTGCTTGTGGCTCTTCGATAAGTTAAAAAACTCCGACCGGCCGAATGGTGTTCGTTTTCTTTCAGACCGTGAGAGTAAAAGACAAGCGGGAGCCGAAACGGAGGATGAGTTCAGAACGTCCGAGCCCCACAACAGGAAATCGATGTGCTCGCAGTGGACCGGCTCATCCCACTGCCACTAGGGATGAAATAGTAAGGGATGGTTAGGGAGGGAGAGGAGACGGACAGGATGAGTGATGAGGCATGAGAGTCAGCATGTTTTAGATTGTGTTGTGACAGGATTTTCTCTCTTGCTTTGCACCGTATTCCGCAAATCGCTCAGCACACCGTGTATTAGGGTTGGTAAGAATGGATCAGTATTTTGTGATATTCCGCACGTAGGTCGGTTTCTCCTTCCTTTATGCCATTATTACGCCTTTCATTTAACGCCATCCAGGCTTGACGTCCAACACATGGCTTGTAAACGTGTGTGTATGTGTGTGTATGTTTATGTGTATTACAGCACACACTTTTCATTTGAGATTCTATGAGCCATGTCCTCCTTGTCGCTGATATATCGCAAGTCTTTCCCTCTCTCTCTCTCTCTCTCTCTCTCATGACTGAAGGGATTTGCTGTGCTCCAGCGCTTATTAAGATTTAGCCCCCTGATTTATGCTGTAGCCATGAAAAAAAAAGGCCCACGAGCTGGATAGGGGTTCTGAATGTCTCGATCCAGCCACCTCAACCTCTTGTTGAAATTGAGAGATTGTCCTTGGCTCCCGTGTAGCGTCTCGGAAGGTTCCAGAAGGTGTGCCGTGACTGATAGGTTTGTACTGGGACAACATTTGGAAAGAAGCAGTACCATATTTTGTGATTGTTATAGTCGGAATAGGACATGCTCAGAAATATATATATATATATATATATATATATATATATATAGTATATATATATATATATATATATATAGTGTCAATCATCACAACACCAAACGTGACTTTTGTTATGTGTGGTTAGCCAAAGGTTTTTTGGCCAAGGCTGATTTCTTTAGATTTAGCCCGATTTTTACTAAAAACGTTCCAACACAAATGTGCGCTGTAGTAATTAAATTACCTACTCAAGTACATTTGAAATTCAAAATGTCAACTTTAGGTCATGATTTAAACTTGTTTTTCTGATAAAATACGCTATGACTTGTGACCTGTGTGCTAAGTTTGTTTTGAAGCGGTATGCTAGCTCTGACTTAAACATGTGTGCTAAGTTTGTTTTGAAGCGGTATGCTAGCTCTGACTTAAACCTGTGTGCTAAGTTTGTTTTGAAGCGGTATGCTAGCTCTGACTTAAACATGTGTGCTAAGTTTGTTTTGAAGCGGTATGCTAGCTCTAACTTGAACATATGTGCTAAGTTTGTTTTGAAGCAGTATGCTAGCTCTGACTTGAACATGTTTGCTAGTACGTGGAAAATCCATCAGTCAGTAACTTCATAATTGTGACCTAAAACATTTCAAATACGCCTATTAGCGTTTTCAACCCCGCTCCGCTTCATCCGTCTCGTGACTAAAAGCCCATGTCGCTTTCCTCAGGCATTTTAAGGACAGCTCCTCAGGTCGATGTCCAAACTGTAATACGTTCAGGGAACCGCTTGATGAAATCATAACGAAGCAAAATGGACGGGGCCGGGAGTAGACGCTTGGCACTGAGGGAATCCGATGAACGGCCTCCGGAAATATAAGACTCAAAAAACGTCCGGAATCAAATCTAGCTCTCATTCGGAATTCGATCAGGACACTAAAGTCAATCTACAATGACTTACTTTTTTACTTTATATCGCATGCTATTACTTTTATCAGTATGAGGTTCATGTCACTGCCCTAATAGTATTTTTTCTTTTTTTTTTTTACTTAATTAATAAACTAAATGGGGAAATGTCTGGAAATGGCTCACATGTAATACAAAGAAAAGAAAACCACGATTGAATTTCCTCCGCCTGAAAGTCCGAAGGGCATGTATTAAATTTGTTCTCTCCTCAGTAATGAACCCCAGTCCCTTTGCTCTTAGCTATATTCACATTTTGGCCTATTAGTTAGCATGAATATCATATCGCCCAGGTTGTCCGATGCGAATTCCTGAAATGTATCTTTTTTCACAAGCACATTTACCCCTTAATTAATTAATTAATTGTAAAATAGTGAATATAGCAGGATTGTGTTACGTGTCCAAATGCAAAAGTGTTTATTTACTCCTCGACATAGTAACCGAGCGAAAGGTCGCCTGGGTGCGATGCTGCGAATCGACCCGGCCCTCGGAAGCTCTAGAACGTTCCCGCAAACGCCTGAGTAATGGAGCGCAGGGTTTATGGAGACCCGCAGACCTTTACTAAAAGCATAAGTAAGATGCATTAGCGCTAGTATTAATTAACGCGTTAGCCGGTGGAATCTGGTTTTGCGATGTGTGTGTGTGTGTGTGTGTGTGTGTGTGTTAGATAGAAAAGCCAGAGATAGCTTGAAAGAGCGCATCAGATCTCAAGATTCGGGGACTTTTTTGTCCACGTGGACATTCGCTAGTCTATTTGATTACAACATTTCTGCTTTCACAGTTTCAAATTCGTTGGTCAAAAGGTCTTATTTTCCATCACTTGTCCGCTAATTCTGTAATAATACATTATTATATTACCTCACATATATTGTGAACATTTTATTCGGAGTTTCCACACGATTTTCCGTGCGATGATCTTCATGTTATTATGAACGGATATGCGTGCTTGGATTGTTTACGCTTCTAACTTTGTTCTGACTAAAGAAACGTTTATGAAAGAAATATAAAAAAACATGATAGACCATTACTATGCCGAATTAAAAAGAGGGAATAATAATTTAAATAATAATAATAATAATAATAATAATAAAACAAACAAATGAAATAAATAGATAGATAGATAGATAGATAGATAGATAGATAGATAGATAGATAGATAGATAGATAGATAAAAACATGACAACA
This sequence comes from Kryptopterus vitreolus, assembly GCA_030449085.1. NCBI lineage: Eukaryota > Metazoa > Chordata > Actinopteri > Siluriformes > Siluridae > Kryptopterus > Kryptopterus vitreolus. The sequence goes on from JACRUU010000018.1 coordinate 1,157,266, forward strand.
TCTGTAAATGTCAGTATTGTTGATTAACTTGTAAAAAGTGTGAGTGAAACCAAGAAAAAATTAGCATTCATATATAATAAATATAAATATATATATATATATATATATATATATATATATATCTATATATATATATATATATATATATATAATATGTGTGTTTCTTTGAGAAATGTGGTGTGCATCGCTTGTCAGGGGGCTTTTCCAAAACAGGACCAGCCTTCCAGGACGAAGCTTGTTCAATGAGTGTTTACATTATTTACACTAAAATATAATTTATTTTCATTGCATTGTAAAAAAAAAAAATATCCATTTTTGCACCACATGTGTACTGGTTACACTACTGTAAATGGTGTGTCTCCTCTTGTCTTCCTTCAATAACGTGCACTTTAGTAGTTGTCTTTTCTTTTTCGTTTTGGTTGGGTTAGAGTTTTGTGGGGGCACGGTGGCTTAGTAGTTAGCACGTCCGCCTCACACCGCCAGGGTCCGGGTTCGATTCCCGTCTCGGCCATGTGTGTGTGGAGTTTGCATGTTCTCCCCGTGCCTCAGGGGTTTTTCCTCCGGTCCAAAAACATGCACGGTAGGTTGATTGGCACCTTGGAAAATTGCCCCTAGTGTATGAATGTGTGTGTGAATGTGAGTGTGTGTGTGTCCTGCGATGGGTTGGCATTCCATCCAGGGTGTATCCTGCCTTAATGCCCATAGACGCCTGAGATAGGCACAGGCTCCCCGTGACCTGAGGGAAGATCGGATAAAGCGCTAGAAGATGAACGAATGAATGAGTTGTGTGTAGTTCTGTGTCTGTTATTAATTGATGTTGTTTGTTGTAGCACCTCGGTCCCGCGGATGCGTTGTTTCGTTTATTGTTGAAAGGACGATATAGCCGATTTGAGAACGGGACGACCCGTGTTTCATGTGAACGTGTGAAACGTGTGTTCGAGGAATGAAGACGTGACATGGCCTACCTTTCGGGGGTTCGAGTCGGACTCCGTGTGGAGACAGGAGTAATAGTGGAATATAAAGCACTGGCAGCAACACTTGTTGTGTGTGTGTAAGTAGAGGCGCCACACGGCTTATCACACACCATGCAGAAAGCAACCTTCCCCTGGTGATTACCTACCCCTGGGATAGTGTGTGTGTGTGTGTGTGTGTGTGTGTGTGTGTGTGTGTGTGTGTGTGTGTGTGTGTGTATGACAGCGGGTGTGAGGGAGACTGATTCTCGCAGTAATGATGTCATCCTCGAGGATGTAATTCACAGTAATCTGGTGTGTGATTCTTATTTATTTCCAGCCCGAGGAAGCAGAAGGACACCAGGACACCCTCTCTCTCTCTCACACTCTCTCTCTCTCTCTCTCTCTCTCTCTCTCTCTCTCTATCCCTGTCTCTCCATCTCTTTTTCGCCAACCTCCCCCGAGGATCAGGTGTTACACTCGGGAATCACAATTCACGCCGATTTCACACTCGTTAGTGCTAAAACGACCCCCCTTCCCCCACTCAGGCTCTGATTGACACAGTGTCGGTACGTCACTACCTAAGTAATGTAATGGATGGTAGTGGCTCGGCGGTTAAAGCCATTGGGCTCTGGACCAGAAGGTTGTAGATTCAAATCCCAGCTAAGCTGCCACTAGGGGGGTCCTTGAGCAAGGCACTCGAATCTCGACTCCTCAGTAAATCGCTCTGGATAAGGTCATTCCGCTCGTTTTCTACAGTAGCTTATGATTATATACGCGGTAGGGGGTAAAACAATGCTTTTTGGCATCTTTAACTTGAATAATTTACAGATATTTGCATTTTTATCGACAATACACATTTTTTTTTATTAACGATGCAATAAAATGACACCGCGGGTTCATTTAGAGGAGAAACCTAAACCAATCAAACTAATTACCTTTCCCCCCCTCACACGACCTGCTTTCTATTTAGCAAAGCGCCGCTGCTTGCTAATTAGCGTATTAGCTCGTTTTTTGTTTTGTTTTTTTTACCTGAGGCGTACCGTGAAATTAGCGCGCGCGCTTACGCGTTAATTGCGGCAGAATCCCGAGGTCCGCATGACGCCGTCGAAAAGCACAGGTCAGGTCTGTTTACTCGGCGGCGCTAATAATAATTTCCTTGTCACATTTCGTTCCAAGGACATAAGGGAGATAATTGACAGCGAAAGATTGACGGATTGGATAACGAGTCGTGACGCGTCTCGTCCCCGCCGCGGATAATTAATTCAGGGGTGTAAAACGCTCCTGGATTGTAAAGCAAACAACAAGCAAACAAAAAAAAGGGGGGGGGTGTTTATTAAATACGCGTAACATAATCCGGTAGGGTTTTTAATCCGGGATCGACTCGCTTGGCAAACGCCCCGCGTTGTTGTCGGTGGATCGTATCGATCCGATGCGTGCTACAGTACACAGAGTCGTATCTAAAAGCAATCGATCGCCATAAACAAAAAAATATATATATAAATAAATAAATAAAATCCCCGATTTCAGAGAGCGCTATGAATTTTTAATAGCGCGGGGCTCCCGAAGCTATCCGGGATGAAGCCTTTCCATGATTCACTACCTGAGTAAGTGCTTATTCAGTCCTGAGAAAGAAGGTGTGTGTGTGTGTGTGTGTGTGTGTGTGTGTGTGTGGGGTGAGGGGGAGGGGGGGGTTCGGAGGTGGGGGGGGTGGTTCGGATGGGTGGGGGGTGGTGCAGATGTCTTCTTTTAGAAAAAAATGCTAATCGGCAGAAAGGAAATGAAACGCCCGCTGTTCGTTCCCCCCGACGTTTTCTCCTCGTGTGCACTTTGCGGCAACAAAAAACGAAATGGGTAAAAAAGGAAAAAAAAAAAAAAAATATATATATATATATATCTATATATATCTAATAGATATATATTCTCTATATATATTATATATATATAGATATATATATTTATATATATCGCACCACGTTTACTTTGCATCGGCTCTCGACTTCGGATACGTTGTCCCCAGCTTGTTTCCCCTCGGGGACGCTATTAGTCCCTGATGCCATCCAACAAACACACACACACACAAAATTGAGGTCCTCTCATGGGCCTGATTGAAAATTTCCATCCGCAGCACTTTCCCATGCTTATTTGGTGATATTTGAATGTCTCTCTCTCTCTCTCTTTTCATCGCCTCCTTATAGACGCCCTAATTAAGGGCTTGCATTTAAGAAAAGGATGTTCTTTGGTCATTTAAGTGTTTTGCTGCCTTGCGCTCAAGATCACTGGAGATTTAACAGAGTGTCGAGGACAGTCGCTGATAGTGTGTGTGTGTGTGTGGACAGTATGTGGAATAGTGCCAGGTAGGAAGAGCCAGGAAATCCCCAATCAAGGTCCAGACTTGACTTGGAACGAGGGCTCATTGCCCACTTATCCTCTGATCTAACAGAGACAATGTCACCACTCTAGAATAAATTTCTTGCTGATATGCGAAATTAAGGTTCGATGAAGGACTACGGTGAGATATAGAAACATTTATGACATTTACATGTATGGCGTTTTGCAGACATACAAAAGGGCTACCAGTTTGACACTCCTCTGAAATAACAAATTTGCCTTCAGTTATATTATTATTATTAGTATTATTATTATTATTCATGATTTATGTATTTGAAGACACTGACCATGTTAATGATTTCTCGCAATAATTATCAACAATGACGTAACTTGTCAACGTTATTAACGCATTAACACAAATTGACTTTAACGGCGCTAATGTTATTAAGGCTTTATAACGCAGTGTGCATTACTATGTGAGTGATCCGCTCCTTCACTCTGCGTCGTGTCGGCGAATGAACGAAAACCGAACAACAAACGAATAAAGAAACGTTCAGTGCATCCACTCACGCTTCCTAAATTTCCGCTCAATTACGCCCCCTAGCTGCGCATTCACAACTCTCAGGTACGATCTCCTCACTATATTAGCGTATATTACCGTATGGAACCTTACGCAAGCGCATCGCATTCCCAAATCCGTATTACTGCAATAAAGCGCATTTTTACTGAACGCAATAAAGCGCTTCCGTATAACCTAAACACCGTATCACCAGTTTATATGGAAAAGCAACCGGAACACAATTCTTAAAGGAGCCACGTCACGTAATTAACAACATATTTATATTTTTATAAAGAGTAAAATAAATATGAAATAATCAATAATCGGATTAAAGGGAGAGATTTTGAGAGCGTCTATGGGCATTAAGGCAATGATACACCCTGTATGGAATGCCAACCCACCACAGGAACACACACACACACACACACACACACACACATTCTTACACTAGTTCTTACACTCAAAACTAATTTTACAATCCAACCTACCGTGCATGTTTTTGCACCGGGGAGGAAAACGGAGAAAAACCCCCTGAGGCACGGGGAGAACATGCACACACACACATGGCCGAGACGGGATTCGAACCCAGACCCTGGCGGTGTGAAGGCAATCATGCTAACCACTAAACCACCATAGTGCCCTACCGATGCATTCCCACTTCCTAAATAACAAGCACAGCCCGAGTTGCTGGGAATGAGACACAACGCGCTCCATCTGACTCGTCACCATCAGTTTTCCATTAGCTGACTTAGCGTTATGGCGCTCTTTTGTCCGGTGGGTCTCTTACGAGAAGCCCCGACTCCATTTAATTAAGCGCTTTTTTTAATGCGTCGCTTCCCACACAATCCCAGCCCTTATTAGTTAATTAATTTCCTCTCCAGCCGAGGCATGCGGTTTGACGCTTAATTGAATCCGAAGATGACATTTTCGCCGCTTTATCCCCAATAACGTCTTCCACGGGCGGGTGTCGGAGAAGAAAGCGAGGAGGAGAGGGAGGAGTGTGGCGGTGTACATGTACATGTGTGTGTGTGTGTGTGTGGGTGAATTTACGAGTACGGGCCTTGATTAAATCCGTGACCTTCAGCACCCGTACAGGCAATCAAATTCTATCCGACGAGGGCAAATTCATCATCCCATTGATCCATCAGCCCAATTGCGTTTGGCGACTCGACCTCGCCAAGATAGTCTAATTTGCTCTCGTGGCATGTTCAGGCCTCAGCCGCGCCGCGAATTTACAACCCACGCTCGCCAGACACACACACACACACACACACCTTCTTCGCTTCTCAACCAAAGCAATCAAATACATTTGCCCTCCCGGGTCATTAGCATATACTCTCAGCCATTCTTACCGCCATTTGCATACGTGAGAATATTTCTGTTCCGTGCCGCCGTGTGCCAGGATAACACTGCACCGTAATTTTCTATTTGTATTTATTTATTTATTTATTTACTAGAGTGGAGGGAAAAAACGAAGAGTGTACACGCCTGAATAAGGCCCTTTAGAGGATTGGAGAAATTGGGCCATCCTGTAACACTCAGGGGCAAAGAAAAAATAAGAAAGAGAACAGAAGGGTTTTTTTTTTTGTCCCTTTTTTTTTGTACTCGTGTGTAATCTGAGATAAATAAATAAATAAATAATTCCCAAGCCAGGTTCTCAGGGATGTCGTGATTCTCCTGGCGAGGTGGTGTTTCTTGTGTTTCTTTCCTTCAAAAAATAAAAAAAATACTTACCTTTTGGCCGTTTGTTTTATCTCCGTATTCGCAGCTTGCAGACCAGGTACCTACAAGGCCTCGGCGAAAGACGCCTACTGCACCAAGTGTCCTCCGCACAGCTACTCGCAGCAGGAGAAGGCGTCTGAGTGCACGTGCGAGAAGGGATACTACCGCGCCCACGCAGACCCGCGCTCCATGGCCTGCACTCGTAAGTCTGAAACAAAGGCTGGGGATAAAAAGACCAACAGGGATGGAGGGATGAAGGGAAGAATGGTGGATGTTTCTGTGTGATCACATGAATGCGATTATGGATGTATAGAAGCTTGGTGGATGGATGGATGAATGGATGGATAGGTGGATGGATGGATGGATGGATGAATGGATGAATGGGTGGATGGAAGGATTTTGAAATAGATGGATGGATAGACAAATGGGTGGATGAATGGACGAATGGGTGTATGGAAGGATTTTAAAATGGATGAATGGATGGATGGATGGATGATGGAAGTGTTTTGAAATAGATGGGTGGACCGATGGATGGAAGGATGGATGGGTGGGTGGGTATGGATGGATGGATGGATGGATGGATAGATGGATGGAAGGATTTTAAAATGGATGGATGGACGGGTGGATGGATGGATTGAAGGACTTTAAAATGGATGGATGGGTGGATGATGGTTTGACGAATGGGTGGATGGAAGGATTTTAAAATAGATGGATGGATGGGTGGATGGAAGGAATTTAAAATGGATGGATGGGTAGATGATGTTTTGACGAATGGTTGGATGGAAGGACTTTAAAATGGCTGGGTGGATGGATGGGTGGATGGAAGGATTTTGAAATTGATGGATGGATGGGTGGATGGAAGGGTTTTAAAATGGATGGATGGGTGGATGATGGATGGACGAATGGATGAATAGAAGTATTTTGAAATAGCTGGATGGATGGATGGATGAATTAATGGACTTACCATAGCTTGTGGTTGAGATTGTTGGATGGGTGGATGGATGGATGATCTAAAGGATGTGCATATAGATAAATTGCTGGTCTAACGGATGGTGCAATAATGGATGGATTAAAATTTAAAAAATGCAGCTACAGTGGAAATTGAATGAACTGATGGATGGATGGAGGAAACGGGGAATAGAATAAAAGATGGATGGATGAAGGGATGAATACACGTGTAGCCGGTGGAGAAGAGGTCCTTACTAAGTGACTATTACATCATTACCTCGTAATGCTTATAAAGGGCCTTTACAGGGGTCATGAGATCACTCTACTGAGCGGTAGAAGGAGTAGAGAAGTGATGGGTGGGCGCAGTGGTGGTGGTGGGGGTCGGGGGGGCATTTAGGGGCGGAGGGAGGGCAGTGTCTGGGGGAAATTATTGGGTGTCTGAGATTGACCCATTAAACGAGGCAGATGGAGGGATACAAATATTTAAAATCCCTTCATCATTTTTTTATTCGTTCAATCCTTTCAACAAGCCAAGTGGAAGCGAATGAACAGATCTGCTGCATTGATGATACGAGTCACGCATACTGACGCGCTCGTGTGTGTGTGTGTGTGTGTGTGTGTGTGTGTGTGTGTGTGTGTGTGTGCATGTTTATAATGACCTTCAGCTAGAACACATACACCCACCCACACACACACAATACTCTGCCATTGTGCATTTCATTGGATTATTGCATTAGAGATCGTGTGCAAGTGCTAATGCCTTTACTCCACTCTGTGTGTGTGTGTGTGTGTGTGTGTGTGTGTGTGTGTGTGTGTGTGTGTGTGTTTACTAAGACATGGAAACCATGTGCCAGGAAGCAACAATAACGTGCTAATCGAATAACTTGTGTTTGTGTCATGCGCTAGACAAAAGGACGTTGATACACACAGCATGCCTGCTGTGTGTATTCCACACACACACACACACACACACACACACACACACACACACACACACACACACACACACACACACACACACACACACACATACACACACATATGCACAAAAGCAAACATGAGAATCAAATAATGAGTCAGAAGAGAGTGATTGAATCCAAACATCACCGAATCAGAGGTAGAGAATTGTGCACACACACACACACACACACACACACAACCTATACACACACACGCACACACACACACACACACACACACACACACACGCCGAGGGGTGTGGTGATCTAAGTGGTGTGCATGATTGGTAGGGCTTCAGGGAGCTCAGTTCATTTATCTGAGCCTGTGGATCTGATGAAATGTCATCACCAAGGCCAGTTCAATCCTCCCTCTTTCTTCTAGTTTATCGCTTTTCTCTTCCCCTTTTCCATCATTTCCTTTTTTCTGTTGTTTTTTTTTTTTCGTTTTTAATCGGACATCTTTCCGGTTTCATGCACAGCCAGAGGGATGTTTGAGTAATACTGTGGGATCATATATAGGACTTTCCATTCTATTTCTTCTATCTATCTATCTATCTATCTATCTATCTATCTATCTATCTATCTATCTATCTATCTATCTATCTGTCTGTCTGTCTGTCTGTCTGTCTGTCTGTCTTATGTAGGTATGTCTATGTCTATCTATCTATCTATCTATCTATCTATCTATCTATCTATCTATCTATCTATCTATCTCTATCTGTCTGTCGGTCTATCTATGTAGGTATGCTATCTATCTATCATCTATCTATCTATCTATCTATCTATCTATCTATCTATCTATCTATCTATCTATCTATCTATCTATCTTCTGTCTGTCTGTCTATCTTATGTAGGTATGCATATGTCTATCTATCTATCTATCTATCTGACTGTCTGTCTGTCTGTCTGTGTTTATCTTATGTAGGTATACATATGTCTATCTATCTATCTATCTATCTATCTATCTATCTATCTATCTATCTATCTATCTATCTATCTATCTATCTATCTATCTATCTATCTATCTATCTATCTATCTATCTATCTATCTATCTATCTATCTATCTGTCTGTCTGTCTGTCTGTATATGTCTGTATCTGTCTGTCTGTCTGTCTGTCTGTCTGTCTGCACTCACACATTGTGTCGTTCCTCAGGACCTCCATCGGCGCCAGAAAACGGCATCTCGACGTTAAACGACACGTCCGTGTCCCTGGACTGGCGTCCTCCTCGCGACAGCGGCGGCCGCAACGACCTCGCCTACAACGTGCACTGCAGGAAGTGCTCTCCAGACGGCAGGAAGTGCGGGCCGTGCGGAGGCGGGGTCCACTTCACGCCGCGCCAGTTCGGCCTCGACGCGACCCGAGTGCTGGTGTCCGGCCTTCTTCCCAACACAGACTACGCCTTTAGCGTCGAGTCGAATCAACGGCGTGTCCGATCTCAGTCCGAGTCCGAAGCAGCAGCTCGCCATCAATATCACCACGGGCCAGACAGGTAGGACTGGGCTTTTTTATTTACATTATGCTTTCGCCACCGTGCTTCACATTTAATGCTACATTTTGTACCAATGTAATGCACAGGTGTCCAAAAACCTGCAGTCTAGTCACGAACACGACGGATGAAACTCCACCGGTTATGTTTGTGTAAAACATGGGAGAAAATCATGGATGGATAAACAAGTAGAGATGGATGGATAGATGGATGGATGGATAAACGTAGATATAGATGGATGGATAAGCATGTCGATAAAGATGTGTAAACAGACCGATATAGATGGATGGATGGATAGATAAACATGTAGATGAGGATGGATGGATAAATATGTCTATAAAGAGGAATAGATGGATGGATGGATGGATGGATGGATGGATAAACATTTTGATATAGATAGATGGATGGAGGGATGGATAATCATGTCGATATAGATGGATGGATGGATAGATAAACATGTAGATGTGGATGGATGGATAAAGTCTATATGAATGTCTTTAAAGAGGGATGGATATATAGATAGATAGATAGATAGATAGAGATAGATAGATAGATAGATCATGGGATGAACTGAAAGATGGATGAATCAAAGAGAAAAGACAGATGGATGGATTGATGGATACGTTGGATAGATAGATAGATAGATAGATAGATAGATAGATAGATAGATAGATAGATAGATAGATAGATAGATAGATAGATAGAAAGACAGCTCATAGGATGAACTGTAACATGGATGAATCAAAGAGAAAAGACGGATGATGGATGGATGGATGGATGGATGGATGGATGGATGGATGGATGAATTGATGGATGGGTTCGATGGAATGATAGAAGGATGGATGGATGGATAGGCAGAGAATGAAAGAGCAGAAATGTACAAATGAATTTCAGGATGGACTGAAAGATGGTATTGATGCTCTCCAGAATGAAATTCTGAACGACAGATCAGTGAACGAATAGAAATGCTCGGGGAAGCTTCTACATGCACTCTGGTATGTTCACTCGGATTGGGACGCGTCTGGGAGTGGAGGAGAAAAAAAAAGAAATGAAAGAAAGAAAGAGAAAAAAGAGAGAGGTGTTATTGGAGCGGAACCGTCAGGTGCCAACGTAGGAGTGTAATTACACGCTGGAGTGTGGCCTCTTCTGTAACACCTTTCCTGCGGCTGTGTGTGTGTGTGTGTGTGTGTGGTGTGTGTGTGTGTGTGTGTGTGTGTGTGTGTGTGTGTGTGTGTGTGTGTGTGTGTGTGTGTGATGTGATAGCGGGAGAGCTTTTTGATGGAAACGTGTGATGAGAAGGATAGCAGGGGATCTGTGATTAAAATATGTATAAAAAAAAACAATGGTTATTTAACACATACACACACACGCGCACACACACACACACACACACACACACACACACACACACACACACACACACACACACACGTATAAATGTGATTTGATATGCGAGAGTTTCAGAACGCATCAACTCCTTCATGCTGCGCTGTTTATCCTGCTGTAATTTCTCATTTAAAAATGTCGCCAATCAATTTCAATTACAGAATCAATTTCTCTCTCTCTCTCTCTTTCACCCCCTCTCCCTTTCTCTCTCCCTCCATCTCGCTCAGTGAGTGTTATTCTGAAAGAGAGAAAGAGTAAAGACAGCATCACGCTGGCGTGGCAGGGGCCTGAGAGACCCAACGGAGTCATCGTGGAGTATGAAGTCATCTATTATGAGAAGGTAATCATTCTCTTCTCTTCTCCTTTCTCTTCTCCTTTCTTTTCTCTTCTACTTTCATCTCCTTTCTTTTCTCTTCTACTTTCTCTTCTGTCTCTTCTCCTTTCTCTTCTCCTTTCATCTCCTTTCTTTTCTCTTCTCGGGATCTTTCTTTTCTTTCTACTTTCTCTTCTTTCTTTTCTTTTCTCTTCTCCTTTCTCTTTCTTTCTTCTTTCTCTTCTTTTCTTTCTCCTTTCTTCTCCTTTCTTTTCTCTTCTCTTTCTCTTCTCCTTTCTCTTCTCCTTTCATTTCTCATTTCTTTTCTTTTCTATTCTCCTTTCTTTTCTCTCTCCTTTCATCTCCTTTTCTATTCTACTTTCTCTTTTCTCCTCTCCTTTCTTATCTCTTCTCTTCTCGTCTTTCTTCTCCTCTCCTTTCTTTTCTCTTCTCCTTTCTCTTCTCTTTTAATATCTCTTCCCTTTTTCTTTTCTCTTTTCCTTTCATCTCCTTTCTTTCCTCTTCTACTTTCTCTTTTCTCTTCTCTATTATTATCTTTTCTCTTCTCCTTTCCCCTTCTCTTCTCCTTACTCTTATCTTCTATTCCCTTCTCCTTACTCTCCTCGTTTTCTTCTCTTCTCCTTCCTCTTCTCTTTCTCTTCCCTTTTTATTTTCCTTTCTCTTCTCCTTCTGCCTCATCTGTCATTTTCTGTTCTTTCACGTTTTACTTTTTCTTCTCTCCGCACACTTCTCTTTTCATCTGTTTCGCTTGTCGCCTGTTATTTTACCGTCTTTTGCTTTCTCTTCTCTTCTCGTCTGTCGTCTCCTAACTCCATTTCTCTTCTCTTTTCATTTTCTTCTCTTCTGTTATTTTCTCGTCCTCTCGTCTCGTCCCGGTGCTCCGATTCTCTCCACACACATTCCCATTGTCCTCGAAGCGTTGTCCTTTATTCAGTGGTTCATAGGTAATAAAAATAGAATAAATAAATAAATAAATAAAATGAATCAGAATCGAGCGTTTAACCCTTAAAATAAACGTTCTATGTTTATTACCGATAGAAGACCGCTAGTTCGGCTAGCGTACTTCGTTCCCTAGTGGAGTGTGTGGAGGAGCAGGACGGAGCCCAGACACCGGATTAAGTGTGATTATGGGTTATGAGTTTATATTGAATATGCAGATGGGTGTCTGGCACAGAGGAGCCTGTGGCAGATGGTGTGACACACACACACACACACACACACACACACACACACACACACACACACACACACACACACTTGATCGTTTTGGGTTCATTAGGTAGCGGAGTTGGAAAAATCATATCTGCACAATGAGGCTCGAGTGACAGCATCCGCCATTTTGATATCTCAAGTGGACAACTGCTTGTTTGCTTAGCACTTAGCATGGACACTTCAAACACACACACACACACACACACACACACACACACACACACACACACACACACAATCATGTAGAGCGCCAGATGTTGACACTATACCCCCTCTGTATGAACATCTGAGGCATTCCTGACAGGAAATAGAGCTTTTCTTAGCAAATCCTGTTTGTTTGTTTGTTTGTTTGTTTGTGTATTTGTTTGTTTTTCATCGCCACATCCATTTTTATTTCTATTATGAAACAAGAACTAATAAAAAAAATGTTCCTATATTCAAGTCATTCAACTTTAACTTCCCATTGTATGTGTTTGTTCATTTGCTAATAAAATGCTAACGCACCTGACGTTAGCGCAGAAAAACTTTTAGCATACAAACGTTAGCATAAAAAAGTTGTTTTTGAAAAATATATATTTATCAACGAATGTTTCATATAAAAAATAAATACTAGCTATTTTAAAGCTAACTACTCATGTTTATTCTTATGAATGCTAATAAGTGACACAGAATTTACCCCAGAAAGTAATTAAACATGTGTTTGTTTAAAGTTACTAGCATTCATTAGCTTTTATTTATCCCACTTGTTAACCTGAAAGAAACAAAGAGCTAATTTCATGCTAACTAAATGCTTGTTAACGTGATGGTATTTGTTAGCCTGGACGCTAATATTTAATGTATAATTTACCTCAGAATGTGGTTAAAAATGTGTTTGTTTAAAGGTAGTTAGCATTCATTAGCTTTTATGTATACCAATTGTTAACCTGAAAGAAACAAAGAGCTAATTTCATGCTAACTAAATGCTCGTTAACGTGACGGTAATTGTTAGCCTGGACGCTAATATTTAATGTATAATTTACCTCAGAATGTAATTAAAAATGTGTTTGTTTAAAGGTAATTAGCATTCATTAGCTTTTATGTATCCCAATTGTTAACCTGAAAAAAACAAAGAGCTAGTTTTATGCTAACTAAATGCTCGTTAACATGACGCTTAAGATGACGCCTGGACGCTAATATTTAATGTAAAATTCACCTCAGAATATTGTGTAAATGTAAATAATTGTGCGTTTGATAACATATATATATATATATATATATATATATATATATATATATATATATATATATATATATATATATATATATATATATATATTGTTCTTGGCGTTTTTGCAGAAGCAGCGTGAACAGAACTACACGGTGCTGAAGACGAAGGCGAACACGATGACCGTGGAAGGTTTGAAACCGGGAACCACGTACGTGTTCAGGGTCCGAGAGGGCCGAGCTCGAACCGACGCAGGATACGGCAGCTACAGCGGAGAGATCGAGCTGGAGACCAGCCAGGAGGGTAATATCTCCATCGCTCTCACTCTCTCTTCTGTCCCTTTCTATTTGTACTCTTTCTCTCCATCTCTTTTTTTTCTTTATTTTTCACCCTATCCTTCCTTCCTTCCTTCTTTCTTTCTTCTTTTCTTTCTTTATTCTTTTAAGTTATTTATTTGTTTCTCTTTGTCTTTCTTTAATTTTATTTATTTCTCCCTTTAAAATCCCTTTCTTTCTTTCCTTATTCGTTTTCTTTCTTTCTTGATTTAGTTATTTATTTGTCCCTCCTCTTCTTTTCTTTCTTTCTTTCTTTTTTCTTTTATTTATTTATTTATTTATTTATTATTTATTTATTAAATTATTTATTTATTATTATTCTCTTTGTCTTTCTTTCTTTTTTATTTATTTCTCCCTTTAATATCCCTTTCCTTCTTTCCTTATTCGTTTTCTTTCTTTCTTCCTTTCTTGATTTTGTTATTATTTCTCCTCCCTTTTTCTTTCTTTCTTTTTTCTATCTTTTTTTCTTTATTCCTTTTTATTTATTTATTTATTTATTATTTCTCTTTGTCTTTCTTTCTTTTATTTATTTCCTTATTTCTTTTCTTTCTTTCCTTTATTTATTATTGTTTTCTTTATTTCTTTTTTTTTTCCTTCTTTCCTTATTCGTTTTCTTTCTTTCTTCCTTTCTTGATTTTATTTATTTATTTCTGTTCCATTTTTTTTTTTGCATTCTTTTTCTTTCTTTCTTTCTCCTTTCGTTTCTTTCTTTTTTCTTTACTGTGTGTATTACACTAATCTTTATCTGTATCTTTTTTATCTTTACATTTTTATTGCATTCTTTGTCTTTCTTTCTTTCTTTAGGTTTTCTTTCTTTTGGCTTTTTCTTTGTCTTTCTTTCTTTCTTTCTTTCTTTTTTCATGTTTTTTTTACTCCAGTCAGTCTTATTATCTGGCTCCCTATTTTCTTTCTTTGTTTTTTTTTTATCTTTCTTTGGTTTCTTTCTGTGAATTTAATCGTGGGAACTCATTCTTTTTTTAACTTTCTTATATATTCTTTGTGAATTTGTTTGTTTTTGTCAGTATGCTCTTCCTTTCTTTCTTTCTTTCTTTCTTTCTTTCTTTCTTTCTTTCTTTCTTTTTCTTTTTTCTTCTTTCTTTCTTTTTCTTTCTCTTTCTTTCTTTCTCTTTGCGTTTTTTTTTTTTTTTTTTTTTTTTTTCTTTCTTTTTCTTTTCTTTCTTTATCTTTCTTCTCTTTAATCTGTTTTTTTCTCTTTAACCAAACATTGTGTTTAATTTCAAATTAAAATTTAATTGAACATATCAGAATTATATAATTACGCAGATTTTTTAAATGATAATCTCTGAATAAAAGCTAAAAGAAAAAGAGTGTGTGTGTGTGTGTCTGATCGAGAACCTGCTTGGTGATTCAGCTCAATATGACGTTCTTACCTTTTCACCTCCGTTTCCTGATAAAGCGAGAAAGAAACGTTCGCATATTTCAATTCGCTCGGAAACTTCGTGGACTTCCATTTGTTCGTAGCAATCGGTAAACTTATCGCCCGTTATGTACCGAACACCTGCGGCAGAACTCGGTCCAAGGTCACTTCTTTTCTTTTCTTTTTTTTTTTTAATACCTCGCATCCATCACGTTAATTACTCTTTTAATTAGGCGCGAGGTGCTTAAGCCCATGCCTCATTGCAACGTATTAATAAAAGCCATAAATCCCTTTGTTCCTCGCTCTCGGAGGATGATCTACAGTAGCACCGTGACGCTTTTTGTTCATCTTTCCTCGCCACCCTTCAGCGCCTTTTCTTTTCTCTTTTTTAACCACATAAAACCTGTTTTTTTGTTGTTTTTTTTTTACAAAATTCTTAATTCCGGTATGCTTGGTGTTTAATTTGCCTCCTTGTCTGGTGCAGTTTCATAACCAGCCCGAGTGAACGTTTAGCAAATGTAATTTGCAATCGATTCACGTCGCAAAGCATTTTTGTTTCATTTTGTTTTCTCGCCCGCGAGAAAAACTTATTCATCCGCAGCCCTGGCTTTGGTTAAATAATGAATTTTTTTGAGTAATGACCCTCCATAAATAAATAAATAAATAAATAAATAAATAAATAAATAAATGCACCAAACCCACAGCTTGGAATTCGTGGTATTGAGGAATACGGCATTCATTTGATTTCTTTCTCCTAGACATGCTGGCGATTGGGGACCCGAACCAGTCCACCATTTTGGCGGTGTCCATAGCGGGAGGTGTGGTGCTGCTGGTCTTCCTCGTCGCCTGCTTCGTCGTGAGCGGAAGGTAGGATGGTGAGGGGGTATCATAACGTTCCCAGACAAACTGGTGCTAGTGTGACCACAAACGTAGCCTTTGTTTGCCACATATACATTGAAATTCTGTTATTAAATATCCCATCTTGTTTGGAAGCTGAGATCGGCCATGATACAGCGCCCCCTGGAGCACAGAGGCTTAATTGTCTTGATATGAAAACCCAAGAGTGGCTGCTTGGTGATACCGGGGATCAAACCCCAGACCTTCCGATCAGCATCCCAGTGCCTTAAACCACCGAGCTCCACCTTGTCCCCTGTGGAGCCACCCGTCATGGTCTCATTTAAAGAGAGCATTTACAGCTTTTGGCAGACGCCCTTATCCAGAGTGACTTACAACTGTGTGTTAAGGGCCGTGCTCAAGGGCCCATTAGTGGCAGCTTGGATGGTGGTAGGATTTGAACTTGTGATCTTCCGGACCAGAGGCCAACACCTTAACCATTGGGCTACCACCTCCCAGTACCCCCCAACCCCCCTTCCTCCAGAGATAGTGACTCTGGTAGGAAAGACATATAACCGTGATGTTACGTAAACGTGTCAATACAGGATCGATTGTTATATTCTACCTTACGTACATCCGACTCACTGACTCAGGCTGTGTGCTCAGGAATCCGCTCCGGCCGAATTAAATAGAGGTTCTCCGAAGATACTGAGTACTAAAGTCTAAAAATGTTAGCATTGATCCGAATGGTGATTGCCTATCACACTGAGTGCTCTATTTAAGGGATGGACTGGGGCTGGATCTACTCTGTCCCAAAATGCCCCCTCCAACGCCCCCCTTCCCACACACCCCAGCACACATACACACACACACACACACTTAAAAAACAAAACTGCAATAAAGCACTTTATTTATCTTTATTTACATGCCTTCATAATAGTCCCCTTGCACAGGAGTCCTGTTTTGCAAAGCGTCGCTGGTTCGTTACAGTCGGAAATGTCCGCAGGAGCCCAGTCTGGCCCAAGAAGGGTGGGGAAGTGGAACTCATTTTACATTTACAGCATTTAGCCGACGCCCAGTACAAAATGTGAAGCAACTCAGTTGATTGGTATTTTTTATCTTATCTTATTTATTCATTTGTTTGTTTGTTTATTTATTTATAAAAAGGTGAAAAAGGTGAACTCGTGTATGAGCGGTCAGCAGACCTGGCCATAAACCTGGGACTGGCTGTGATTCCTGATGTGCCTGATTTATTAAAATAAATGTATTATTAATTTATTATTAATATAAAGAAAGATTTATTATTGATATAAAGAAAGACTTGTAAAAATAATCGGGGCGCAAATTGGAGAAACGTTCACACTCTGGACACGTGGAGTACATGTGGGTTTGGGTGGGGAGGGAGGCGGGGGCGTTGGTGGGGGTGGCGGGGGTTTGGGGGGTGTAGTCGGGATGTCAAAGAGCCCTCAGCCACCGAGGACGGAGTTGTATGTGATGAAAAGAGAGCACTTGAGAGACAGGAAAAGAAGAGAAGCATAGCTGAAGTGCGAGACAGACTGGGAAGCTGTGATCTAAAAGGCCAAGACGCTTTCCGGGGTGTTCGGGGGGGGCTGGGGGGGCTGAGATGAGCACTGAATGAGAGAGAGAGGAGGGGGGGTTGATTCGCTTTGCCGTCGCTTCTTTCGTGCAACACTCTATTCAGCATCTGTCATCGTTGCATTGTCCTTCTAACGTTTCTTTTCGACTTTTCCTTTCCGCTCGCCGTCTCCCTGCATTCCTAGTTTGCTTCCCTTCTTTGCCTTGCAGGCTTTTATTTGCGGTGTCAAAAAGCCATTTGTAGGGCTGTTGGGATATTTCAGGCTCGGCGAATGGGTTCGAAACTGTTTTTGTAAGGGAAACTACTGGGGTTTCTCCTGGAGCACGATATGGATGGACCTTAAGGGTGCTAGGTGAAACAATTTCTAGGCCAAAATTCCTTTGCCTAAATGTGACTGTGTTTAAAGGGTTTCGCCTTGGAGCCTTTAGACGTGGTAGAAAAAATTGGACATCTCAAGGAATTGCATATGGAAGCCCATGTAGTACAGTAGCTGATGTGTTCCAACATATCAGAAGACTTGAGGGGAGGGTAAGGATCAGGAATAGCTGCAAATAAAACCCCTCATTTTGGGCGTTTTTCCTCCAGAACGAATCGTCTTCGCAAGCAAAAAGCGCTTTTTGTTTCCTACTGATGGAAATGTTTTTGACATCCTTTCTGCAGATCGATTCCAGGCACCAGAAACTCTTCATGGAGAAACTCTTCATGGAGAAAATGCGAATGTGCATTGTGTGTAATGAAGCTTTTTCCAGTCAACAGAGCTCTTTTAAAAAATGCCATTAAAACCACCAAAACAAACCACCCAGCACCATGAGGCTGTCAAGAGGAGGTGGTAGCCCAGTGGTTAAGGTGTTGGACCCTGGACCAGAAGATCACGGGTTCAAACCTCACCACCGCCACCAAGTTGCCACTAGTGGGCCCTTAAGCAAGGCCCTTAACCCTCAATTTCTCAGTTGTAAGTCACTCTGGATAACTCGCATGGTTTATTTGTACCGTGTCGCATGGGCCCTCCTCAAGGGTCTAAGCCATGGGTATCATTCTTTTCATTCCCTCAGACCAGGGGGTTCGAACCTTTCCACAAAGGACTAGTCTGGGTGCAGGTTCTCATCCCAACCAATCTAAGGCAGCACTCATTGACAATCGTTAGATTAAAGCAGGTAGAATCTCGGACTCGATTGGTTGAAAATGGAAACCTGCTTCCGCACTGGTCCAATGGGAATGCGGTACAGCGGTGGGTTTTTAGATGTGCCTTTAGGTACGCAGCTTTTCTCTTTATGCCTTTGAAGCAAGCAGAGGGAATAGAGTAACAGGGTACCGTTGGCCAACATACAGTAGATCTATACTGTTTATTTTTATGGTGCCAGGATCCTGAGAAAAATAGATGGGAGGGGGGGGGGGGGGGGCATTTTTTTTTTTTTTTTTTTTTTTGCTAGACAGTGTTGGGGGTGTTGGATGGAGCTATTGAGCTAATCACCATATGGCACTACGTCTACAGAAGCGGGGTTGGAATTCCAGGATGCCCAGACTAGTGGTCTGTGACTCTGCCAATCCCACTAACAAGCCTCTTTCCCAGCTCAAACACCTCCCTGTGGAGTAGCATACTATGTTGTGAGAATTCACAGCTTTGATGTACTTGTCTAGCATGCATGAAGTTCATACTGGCATGCTGCACTGCATTCAAACATAAAAAAAAAGTAAATTGTACCCCCCCACACACACATACACACACAGTCTCCGAGCTAGCAGATGGTAAGCACACATCAGAATGATTCGTTCCTTTCTTTCTTCAGTTTGGTTTCCCTGAGAAGCAATTAAAATCTGCCAGTTGAATGCTAACGACATGGGAGAGTGTGTCTAACTCCCGCGAGCCTACCCAGTGGGTCTGGCAAAATGTTAGCGCTATTTCCATACTCCCTAGTTCCACATATCCAGGCTATACCCCCCTCTGAATTTTTTATTTATTTATTTATTTATTTATTTTTATTCCGTCTAATGTGCTGCTGGAGATCGTTCGTTCTCAACTTTTTCTTGGGAAAATCCGGCTGACTCAGCTGTTTAGACTTCCAGCTCGCCTCCATGGGGGCACCGACGTTTTACAGAAGCAGGGGCGAACCAGGACCGGGAAATTCAACGGAAACTTCCATAGAATTTCCTTGTTTTGAAGCCTACTGTCGGATAAGGTGCCTGCGGATGAATCATTTGCAGAAATATGTACGATTAGATAAACCGCAAAAAGCAGAGCTTGTCCCACGTGACCAACGCGAAGGTTTTCGATTGGCTAGCATGAGGTAAGCCACTGTAGTGTTATATTTATATACGTTATATTCAATCATCTTCTACTGCTATATCCGATCTCAGGCGTCTATGGGCATTAAGGCAGGATACACCCTGGATGGGAATGAAACCCATCACACTCACACACATTCACACACACACACACATCACACACACACATTCATACACTAGGGACAATTTTGCCAATCAACCTACCGTGAGTATTTTTGGACCGGGCAGGAAACCGGAGAACCCGGAGAAAAAACCCCTGAGGCACGGGGAGAACATGCAAACTCCACACACACACACACATGGGCGAGACGGTAATCGAACCCCGACCCTGGAAGTGTGAGGCGAACGTGCTAACCACTGAACCACCTTTGCCCCCTCAATATGTTATATATATTAATTCATTCATTCATTCATCTTCTACCGCTTTATCCGATCTTTCCTTCGGGTCACGGGGAGTCTGTGTCTATCTCAGGCCTCTATAGGCATTAAGGCAGGATACACCCTGGATGGAACCCATCGCAGGACACACACACTCTCACAATCACACACACATTCATACACTAGGGACAATTTTCCAAGGTGAAACACATGGCCGAGACGGGAACGAACCCGGATCCTGGAGGTGTGAGGTGCTAACAACTAAACCACCTCAATACGTTATTATATTAATATATATATATATATATATATATATATATATATATATATATATATATATATTATATATTTTATATAGATCATTATATATATATTTTTTTCCTACCTATACATACTATATATCTGATTTATGGTTCTCTTCCCACCAAGGATATGATGCAAATGCCAGCAAACTGATGTTGTGCGGAGATATTAAAGAATTTCTTTTGCATTCAGCAACCAACATACTCTGACATCCTTTCGTTATATAGGTTCGTCTTCGTCAAAAAGCCTCGCAGACGCCGTACGAGACGTCAAGTCACTAAAGCGAATTCAAATCTGAGCTTTGGGGGGTGGGGGGGCGTGTTATAGATTAACTTGTCTTCCAAATCAAGCAGGAAGTCTTCTGGAAGACCATCAAGTCTGCTCTTATCAGAGGGAATAAAATATTCCTTGCGAGTGCTACGCTGCTAAAAGCGCAGCATCTGCTCCATGCCGTGGGTTAGACCTGATATTTAATGACGATGAAGCTGTATGTAAAACAGATGCACGTTTGTATGCTAATTATCTCTCCAACCTGACGAAAACAAAACGTGTTGGATGCCGTTCATACCGCTAACATTATACTTTTTGTTTATTTCCACAAACCCCGGACTCCAGGACTCTGTAATAACCAATCTGGCTTGAGGAACTTTTTCACTTTGGCATGCGAGTTAAGTGTCCGGAAGACTTCGAACAGCATGGTGGCAATGCTCATCAGCCAGAACGATGCTTGTGTAGCACTTTTGTTCATCTGGTGTGGAAAAAGGAAAGGTGCCAGTGCTCGGAAGTGAGAAGCGTTTGCCGTTCGGAGGACGTCGGACAGAATGAGCCTGCCAAATGGTTTTGCAAATGGAAGTGAAGAGGCATTGTTCGAATGCCGAACACTTTCTAGTCTGCCAGAGGAAGACACATTGGCGGCACAGTCGTGCCAACGGTATCATGGAGTCCTCGTTGTCTTAATGTTATGGAGTGGTTTAGGACTTATTGTAACTTTTCTACCCTATCGTTTTAAGAGATGGTCAAGTGCACAAAAAAAAACATAAAGGGGTTTTAGAGGGGGCACGGTGGTTTAGTAGTTAGCACGTTCACCTCACACCTCCAGGGTCCGGGTCCCCGGCTTTCGTCCGCTCCTCCCTTTCTTCCTTTTTTCTTCTCTCCTTTTTTCTCCCCTGTCTTTTTTCTTCCCAGGTTCGATTCCCATCTCGGCCATGTGTGTGTGGAGTTTGTGCATGTTCTCCCCGTGCCTCAGGGGGTTTTTCTCTGGGTTCTCCGGTTTCCTCCCTGGTCCAAAAAACATGCACGGTAGGTTGATTGGCACCTTGGAATATTGTCCCTAGTGTATGAATGTGCGTGTGTGTGTGTGTGTGTGTGTGTGTGATGGGTTGGCATTCCATCCAGGGTGTATCCTGCCTTAATGCCCATAGACGCCTGAGATAGGCAAAGACTCCCCGTGACCCGAGGGAAGATCGGATAAAGCGGAAGAAGATGAATGAATGAATGAATGAATGAATGAGAAACTGTTCTAAAGTATTTCAATTTGGGGAAACGTTTAACTTTACTACATTTATAAAGCAAAAATGCGTTTTTCGGGAATTACGAGTGGATTAAAGCGTAACTCGAGTAGGTGGCGCAAGAAGGACGTTTAGAGTGGAATCAATGATGGAAGAAAGGAATGCAAACTTTTGGGCTCATGGTTATTTGAATAGATATAAATGGGTGTTTGAGTCAATAATAGACATTATAGAGTGACATTAGCATCACATAAACTGAGGCGATTATGTTTCGACAACGAAATGGACTTAAGTACATTTTGAAGGCCGTTACTTTGCTACTCATGTGAAAGTTCAATGGGACACAAGTTCATGGCTTCTGTAGTTCGTCCACAAGCAAACAACCAAAGCATCACTATTATAATCTCTCTCTGGCTTCGGTCAAATTTTCGTCGCGTAACTCGTCCCGCGCTTTTTACCCGATCCTCACAAATCACACCTCATATCGTGCAGCCCGTTGGTGTGAGGTGTCCTGTTACTTTTATAAGGAATCGCCCCGCGGAATTCCGAACCCGGGGCCAAAAACCAGGAATTTTTTCCCATAGAAAATGAATGTGGCTGAAATTTCGTGCCTCACAGTTCGGGCCTGTGAGCGTCCGACATGCACATATGGCAAATCCACTCATAATGGGTCTGTAGTGGATCACGATCATATACCTCCTGACCTCCACACTTGTTCGGAATTTCGGGAAATCATCAACATTCCGGCCCCATAGAGAATGAATGGGGAGATTTGACACTCTCCCGGCATGCACATTTGACATATCCACTTGTAGGTGAGATGGAGTCGGTCGCGAACATATGACTGCCGCATGGCACATGGACACAGGGTCATGTGACATGTCTAAACGCTCGGCACATCGAAGGAAGTTGGACGCTGGATAATTTGATGATGTCACATGCATCGCTGGCCCCGCCCCCTCACAAAAAAACGCCCCAAACGGGCGTTTTTGATGTCTAAACACTCGTCTCTCAAACGAGCGAGCATTTTGAAGTCAACGCTGAATATTAAATGGAACAGGCTCTAAGGGGTCACGCACTGACAAGCATCACTCACATCTTCTTTACGATTACGATTGTTACATTTTTGTTAACGCTGCTTTTCGTTGGAGTCCGGGTTTGTCCTAAACTTGTCCTAAACGTTTGCATCATTGTTTGGATCTTCTATTCTCACTGCCCGTCAGCCACCGTCCCGAGCTTGCTAGCAGGAAAACGTTGCTTTGATTCACATGTCGGTTTGAAAAGGAACTCCCATGCAGCTCTTCCGCGGGGGGCTTTAGCAAACGAGATTTTTATTGCTAGCCTTGCGTACACGGCCATCCCGGTCAGCTTGCTGCGGTTGAGTGTCCTTATTAATTGGCCAGCAGTGAATCAAACTAGTAAAAATCCTGCCCTCGCGAGTTGGCCTCCCTATCTCATTATCGCCTTCCGCGTCCACAATTACCCTAATGAATAGGCTCCAAATTGAATGTTTTCCCCTTGCACCCTTTGGAGACATGACTGCGCATTTGTCCAACGTCTCCATTTAATCTCTCGTTCCTTCCGTCGAAATAATGACTTTGGAATGAATCGTCCCCTTCTTTTGTGTGTGTGTGTGTGTGTATGTGTGTGTGTGTGCTCTGGCGGGTGTCCAGGTTCGAAGAGATGGAGCGAGAGAGAAGACGGTAAGTAAGAGATGAAAGATTGCAAGTAAATGAAAAAAAAAAGAAAAAAGGAAGGCGACGAGGCGAATTTCCACGTTTTTTCCGCTTTTAGCCCCCTGTAGCCCTTTGAACGCCGACAGCGCTTTTTGATTGCTGTTAACATCACGAGCCACTCAGGACGAATAAAGAGATTTGCTACGACCCGACTCTGACACGCAGGCGAGCTTTACCAAATCGGCGAATCTGCCCTAAAGGCCTGTCGTCGGTGCAAATCATCCCCTCCGTCAGCCGGCGTGACTAAAGCATTACAGCCTTTTGGAAAATGTGGAGCCGCAGATAGACTCGCTCCCGCAATGTCATGTCCTCTGTCTTTCTCTCCGGACATCTCTCTCACTCTCTTGCTCTGGTACTTTATAACGCTAATTGGCGCACAGGCGCCGTATTCTCGCCGTGCAGTTCTCTGTAATTTGAATCGCTACTATTTTTTACGCATTTTGAAAGCAAAAGGAAATGCACGCCATGTTCTTGACCATCCGCATAAAAATGTTTCAATAAAAACCCTCGTGTTGCCGTTTATCTCAAGGTCGGCGGTTTATTGGCGAATTTTAACAACACCCGGTAATCAAATCCGGACAGTTAGGTATTATCGCTGTTGCGTCGTGCCCTTTCAAGATCTCGTCCTTTTGCGTCTTTCAGCAGAAACGACGTTACGCCGCCGCGTAGCACTTTAAATCGTAAATTGAACACGGCTTCTACGCTCGTACGCTGAGATTTGAGTTCTAAAGGATGGGAGAAATCATTCTCTCAGAAAAGTGACTTCATTTCGTTTTAATAGTGAACTCATTTAGTTTGGCTGTGATCGGACGACTTGACCACCAAGATACCACCAAATTGATTTGCTCGTTCACTGAGATTTGAACATGTGACCTGCCGATCCAGAGTCTAAAAACAGAGTGTAAAGAGACCTCCTCCCCTGGTTATTTGTTTGTTTCTTTATTTGTTTGTTGGCTCGCTTGCTGAGATTTGAAATCTAAGTTACCACCTCCCCCCTTTTCGTTTGTTTGTTCGTTCATTCGCTCGTTCACCGGGATTTGAACCTTTTGACCTACCGATCCAGAGTCTAATAACCACTAAGCGACGTCATCCCCTGGTTGTTTGTTTCGAATTTCGTTTGTTCTTTTGTTTGTTGGCTGGCTTGATGAGATTTGAAATCGTTACCTCCCTAAACAATAGTAACAAAGGTCTTGACTACTATCTAACCTCCTGGTTGTTCGCTTATTTGTTTGCTCGTTTATTCATTCGTTTGCAAAGATTTGATCTTGAGAATCAAATAACTTTGTCTTTGTTTATTTGCTTAATTGTTCGTTTGAATTTGAGGTATGAATTTGTGAATTTCCATTCTAGAGTCTAATAGCTGAACCACTATGCAAACTACTCCCCTGGTTATTTGTTTGTTTCTTTATTCATTTGTTCTTTTGTTTGTTGGCTGGCTTGATGAGATTTGAAATCGTTACCTCCCTATCCGGTAGTAACAAAGGTCTTGACTACTATGTTACCTCCTGGTTATTCGCATTTTTGTTTGCTTATTTGTTTGCTCGTCTGCTTGATTATTTATTCGTCTGCAGTAATTTGATCTTGAGAATCGAATGACGGTTTCTTTGTTTATTTGTTTAATTGCTCGTTTGCTGAGGTTTGAATTTGTGAATTTCCATTCTGGAGTCTAATAGCAGAACCACTACGCAAACTCCTCCCCTGGTTATTTTTTTGTTTCTTTATTCGTTTGTTCTTTTGTTTGTTGGCTGGCTTGATGAGATTTGAAATCGTTACCTTCTACCCAATAGTAACAAAGGTCTTAACTACTATGTTAACTGTAGTACCTATGCTACTATGTCCTGGTGATTCAAATTTTTATTCGCTTATTTATTTGTTGATTTGCTTGTTCTTTTGCTTGTTTATTTATCCGTCTGCAGTTGAGACTCGAACGACTCCTGGTTATATGTTTCTTTGTTCGTTTGCTTTCCGAGGTTTCAGGTTTGAATGTCCATTCTACAGTAGATTGGTTAAGCACTATCTACCACCTTCCACTGATATATTGAATTCTTTTGTTTGTTCGTTGTGATCTTTGTTTGTTCACTGTAAACAATCTAGGGTCAGCAATAAGCTACATCACCCTGGTCCTTTGTTCATTCTCTCGTACTTCGTTCGTCTCTTCATCCGGCCATTTGTCGATCTGTTTGTTTGTTAGAACGTTTTTCTTTCCGAAAGTTGCTGAATTTATTGTTAAAGATGGAGGAAGTTTCTTGCCTTCAGAGTCGGATTATGCAATTACACAAACAGTCGTAGTGGTAAACATCCTATTGTTCTCTATCAATTTGCTTTATTATAATAGCATGGCTTCCGACCCTATTACACAGCAGGATGAAAAAAAAACACATTTGTTTTTTTTAATATGGTCCACTGACATTTCATTTAAATCCGAAGTGCTTTTCAGCAGACAGACTCTTGAAGGATACGATGACCATGAACGTTTGGCGAGACGATTATTAGCAAAACCCTGGGAAAAGACGCAGGTATATAAGTAAATGTTCGCTGTTTTGTGTTTAAGAATAAACGTGACATATCGTCGCCTGTCATTGGCAAGACGTTTCCGCCAAGGATGGAAATTCTGGTTTAGGGACTGACAGGTTCCCCAAGAGGCTTATTATCTGTCCATTTCCGGGCCGAGCCTTGTACATGACATCAAAGCATTATCCGTTAATTCCAGGTCGCGATGGATTCCAGCTCGGTTTCGCTCGTGACAGGCAAACAGGTAAAACGAGATTGACCGGACTCTATATACGAAACGAGTTCCATTACAAGATGATCTTGGTGGACTCCGTGATCCGTTAAGGGCCGGTGTGGAAAGGGCAGCGCTAGTCATGGGAATATCCCGGACCATTTTTTTTTCCTCCCCCCCGTCCTAATTGAGAGCCAGATCAAGACAGCTGGCAAGGACATGAGGCTGGGGAGCTTTTAATGGAGATGAATGCAGTGCCAGCAGGAGATACTCCGACCCTCCCCTGTGCTTCTGCTGTCCGTTTTTTTTTTTTATGTCTATCCGGCAACACACGGGCCACTATATCAGTTTCTGCTTCCGTGGTCAGCGCTCTTTTATTGACCCTATAAAACCCCTTGCTTGTCCAGGTGAAGTATGTCTGAAGACAAAGACGCGTCGTTCCGTTGTCCGTCTGATCCCGGGATTCTGTTTCTTTTTTTGTTGTTGTTTTTCCATCCGAAGGGCCCTCTCAGTCTTTCTTTGAACTTCCATTAGATATATATTCAATATGGCTCCTCCATACACCTTCAAAAGCCCACACCCATCCATATTTATTGTCTTCCCAGCACAAGGTGTTTTTACTCTTTTGCTCAGAATTTTTTTTTTGCGGAGATTCTGCATTTGATCTCCATCTCCTCTCGTCTCTCTTTACACCTTTGCCTCTGCTGTAGATTTAACGCTTTACCTTTGAAGGGTAAGGGCTTTTTGGATCAAGTGTCAGGCCCTCACTCAGGACTAGGATGGGAAAATGGATGGCACGCCGAGTTGTAGACGTTGTAGAAGGAAAATATTACTACACCTGCAGCTTATATCATGTATCATGTCTATACCAACGTTCTGGTAGGAAAACCGAGGTTAAACCAAAGAGGTCATGGTTAAACCATAGTATGCGGGTATGTAGACATATAGTGGAAGAAGTATTCGCGGTAAAACCACACTTACATTACATTTACAGAATTTGACAGATATTCTTTATCCGGGGCGACTTACAACTGAGTATTTGAGGATGAGGGGCCTTGCTCAAGGGCCCACTAGTCGCAGATCTTCCGGTCTGGAGCCCAAAGCACTGAGCTACGAAAGTAGTTAAACCAAAGTAGCCAGGGTAAACCCATAGTTGAAACAAAGCAGCTGTATGAGTTAAACCAATGTGAAAGCAACATGGGCATGCTGAACCCATAGTTAAACCAAAGAAGGCATAATAGTATAATGGAAATAAAATTAGACGTGATAAACACATCATTTAACCAAAATAACCTTAGTAAAACCAAAGTAGGCATGGTAAACCCATAGTCAAACATAATAAGGCATGATAAACCACTAGCTAAACCAATGTTGGAATGGCAAACTCGTAGGGGAACCGATATACACATAGTAGACGCATAAGGAAACCAAGTGGGCATGGTAAACCCATAGTTATACCAATATAAACATCCTCATTAAAAACCAAAGTAAGCATGTTATCCTGTAGTTAAAACAAAGCAGCCATGGTGGAACCATAGTAAAACCAATATACTCCTAGTAAACCAATAGGCAACGTAATTACGAGGTCAATTACACATGGAAACCCATGGTCACACCAAAGTAGGCATAATAAAACCTGAGCAATAACAAAGTAAGCATGGTAAACTCATAATTACACTGAAATAAGTATACTGAACCAATAGTAGGCATGAGAAACCTACAGATAAACCACTGTACACATGGGAAACCAATAGTAAGCATGGTGGATCCATAGTTACAACAAAGAATGCATGGAAGAACCAACTGCGGCACGGTAGGACCTTAGTGAAACATCAGTAGGCATGGGGAAACTCCTAATGAGACCAAAGAAAACATGTAAGACTTAATAAATAAACCATTAAAGCCATAGTTAAAACAAATTAGGCTTGGTAAACATATAAGTAAAGTGAAATAACCCAATGTTTTGTCCGATATAATGGCGTTGATATTCTACCCTGGGACAAGAGAGAATAGCGGGAACTAGTCAATAGAGAAACAGGACGAGATTTCTCCAGCTGATAACGGGAGAGGCAGTGATGAGGAAAGAGAAGTCATGGGATATATAGGAATCATGTGGGTTTCGGAATAAAAATAAATAAATCCTACAGAAAGCTCGGCACCGCGGAGTGAACCGCGGGGGCGAGTTTCTCCCAGGGGAACAAGACACAGCGGTTGCATGAAAAATGACTCGACTGACAGCATGTTGCGGTGCGAAAACTGAATGCATATGCAAATGAGGTTTCGGAGCGAAGGGGATCCGCCAGAGAAGAGATCCGGATTGTGCCGAGGCCTCGCTCTGGCGGCGGGAACCGCGAGGCAGGACGTTCCTGAGAGTGCACACAGGGTTCAAGGAGAAGTTAGCAATAATGGTGTTTTGCGGTATATTGGAATGATATATTTCACATGGAAAAAGATTGTTTACACCTGTATGGATTTGTTTGAAGATCCCATTCAACATTTACGCCCCTGTTATAGTCATTGTTACGGGAAGGTGATCCACGAGATTTTGCTTGTGATGATATAAAGATGCAGCATCCAAAACCCTTCCTAAATAATTGTTTGCCTTTAAAAAGTGCCTGTTGTCCTAACGTGTACTCTTTTCCTTATTGTTTACCTTTGGATTAGGAATGTCAATAATAATAATAATAATAATAATAATAATAATAATAATAATAATAATAATAGTAATATAGTAATAATTCTTTTTTATTTAAAATTGGCTTTTTTCCCATGTGCATTTATTTTCAACTAAAAATTGTGATTAAAATTTGAGTAGTGTAGCAGTACCTGCAGTACCACAAGAGACCTCTAGGCCGTCCCATTTTGAACACCTATGAGTTTGTTATATTCATTCATTCATTCATCTTCTACCGCTTTATCCGATCTTCCCTCGGGTCACGGGGAGCCTGTGTCTATCTCAGGCGTCTATGGGCATTAAGGCAGGATACACCCTGGATGGAATGCCATCCCATCACAGGACACACACACACACACACACACACACACCACACACATTCATACACTAGGGACAATTTTCCAAGGTGCCAGTCAACCTACCGTGCATGTTTTTGGACCGGGACCGGGAAAGAAACCAGAGAACCCGGAGAAAAACCCCCTGAGGCACGGGGAGAACATGCAAAACTCCACACACACATGGCCGAGACGGGAATCGAACCCGGACCCTGGCGGTGTGAGGCCAACGTGCTTAACCACTAAGCCACCTTGAGTTTGTTATATACTTTTTCAAATATAAATACATTTTTTTCCGGCAAATCGCGATCGTACGTTGTTTAGTAAGGATCTGTTTTTTTTTGTTTTTCTTGGGCCCAGCATGGTTATTTTTCAAACACTGAGGTGAAAAGGGACGGGGAAAGAGCGGTGCGATGCTCAGACCATTCCGGATACAGCTAGCTGAAATGTCGCATTGTTAATCACACACACACACACACACACACACACACACACACACACACACACACACACACACACTTAACACGCCAGAGCTCAACTACGTTTTTGATACTGATTTTATTTGACTGATTCAAACACCAGCTGGAAATCATGTAAACATGACTAATTGGCTGGACAGATGGATCCCCTCGAGCGCTCGCGTGCGTACACGCCGAGGACGACGTCGGTCCCAAGACGCTCAAACTACAAAGCGCTTTTTTTTTTGAAAAATGTAAATTCCCGAACCGAAAAAACAAACACGAGTCGAAATGGAGAAAAAAAAAAACATGTCGATTCATTATATATGCGTTTGTCGTTCATTTCGGGTCCGCCTGCCGCGAACCGAATATATTTCCAAAGCGATTAGTTTACGTCGTGATTTCTTGTCGCTAGTAAACAATGTCATGATTAATTCCATACCTGTCGAGGAATCTCGTAATCTTTGATTCAGTCGTTTTCAAAACCCACTTTTCTTTTTTTTCTTCTTTCACCATATATATATATATATATATATATATATATATATATATATATATATATTCATTCGTTCATTTATTCATTCAGCTTCTAGCTTCTACCGCTTTATTCCGATCTTCCCTCGGGTCACGGGGGAGAGTCTGTGCCTACCTCAGGCATCTATGGGCATTAAGGCAGGATACACCCTGGATGGAATGCCAACCCATCACACACACACACACACACACACACACACACATTCATACACTAGGGACAATTTTCCAAGGTGCCAATCAACCTATCATGCATGTTTTTGGACCGGGGTGAGGAAACCGGAGAACCCGGAGAAAAACCCCCCTGAGGCACGGGGAGAACATGCAAACTCCACACACACATGGCCGAGACGGGAATCGAACTATGCCATGACCCTGGCGGTGTGTGGTGAATATATATATATATATATATATATATATATATATATATATATATATATATATATATATATATATATAATATAATATATAACTCCCATGTATTTCCAGTCTTACATGCAGTGTATCGCCTGTATTAATTACCTTCTGTATGCCAGATAAATCGAAGCAATTAAATCTGTACAGTCAACACAACATGAAGCGAAAGCGGAAAATCCAAGAAATGGAAAAAAAAATCTGCCATAGGCTACACACCAACAGGCGTGACATCAATCTTTCGTTTGTTTTGTATTCCTTTCATTATTTATTTCTTTATTTTTAATTATTGCCTGCTGGGAGCAAAGGCGAGGAAGATTGGGGATAGAAAATTAAATTCGATATATATATATTTTTTTTTTTTATCAACGGACAGCATGCATTTCAGGATGTTTTGCTTGTTTATTTGTTTAGTTATTTGTTTATTTTTTTAACCAGGTCAGATCTTCTACTTATTTTCTGCTAGTTTCTACTTAGTTTTTACTTACTGTCTAATGCCTAATTTATAATATATATATATATATATATATATATATATATATATATATATATATATATATATATATAGATATATATATATTCCAACCCATATCTTCATGTAGCTGGATTTATCGGGCACACACACACACACTCACATTCACACACACACATTCATACACTAGGGACAATTTTCCAAGGTGCCAATCAAGCTACCGTGCATGTTTTTGGACCGGGAAGGAAACCGGAGAACCCGGAGAAAAACCCCCTGAGGCACGGGGAGAAACATCCACAAACTCCACACACACACATGGCCGAGACGGGAAGCGAACCTCGGACCCTTGGCGGTGTGAGGCGAACGTGCTAACCACTAAGCCACTGTGTCCCTTATATATATATATATATATATATATATATATATATATATATATATATATATATATATATATATATATATCTATAATAAAACATATAAACTGTTTTGAATCTACGATATACATGTTAAAGTTCGGAAGTGACTTAAATATTCCTTGCGGGAGAAAATAACATGTTTATGGTTTATGCATGAACAGGGGGTGTGAGAGCGGGCGGGAACTGTACAACACTTAAATATTGCTGGCAGGAGTGGGACAAAATAACAACTATCCTTGAGAGCAAGACGGAAAAATACGTCCCATGCAGATCTCTACCTCGGAGCTCCTCGGAGCTAAAAAAATATCTAAATAAAAAAAACATCTAAGGATTTCCCCCAAGCCAGCCCATATAAATGTGCAGGAGTTTTAAGGTGTTCATCTTAACCCGGCCGTGTTTTTCAGGATTATAGCCGGTTTTTCACGAGCTTTAAAAACAATCTCATCTCTTTGCTACCGTAAAATGTTTATTCCCTCACTAAAAATCTCTTCTTTTTTTTTTTCCTCTATTTTTTATCGCAGACATTGCGGCTATATCAAAGCAAAACAAGATCCCGATGAGGAGAAGATGCAATTTCAGCATGGCCGAGGTAAATAAATAAATAAATAAATAAATCCTTCCCGTGATGGACTTGTCAAAAGAATGCTCGTATTTCACGAAAGCACCGTTTTTTTTTTTCTTTTTTTCTTCTTTTTCTTCTTCTTGTCTTTGTTTGAGGAAACCTATTTGCAGTAACGACTTAGTCGTGTCCTGGCTTGTAAAAAAAATGTAAACGTGTCGTGTAAACGTCTGGGAGTAGTAATTCCTGAAGGCCTGATGTATTAATCATAGAAAAGACGTGAAATTCCTCTGGACCTGTTTAAATGTTGTCGCAACTAACATTTATATATTTGAGAGTATTTTTAGATTTTTTTATAATTCTTTATTATTATTATAATTATTTATTATTAATTTATATTATATTATTATAATTTATATATATATATATATATATATATATTTTTTTTTTTTTTTTTTTTTTTTCTTTATGATTTTAGTTTTATAACTTTGTAAAACAGTTGTTGTTTTTTTTTTTTACATGTCAATCGTCGTCTTTTTTTGTTTTTTTTTTGTTTTTTCCAGTGAAATTGCCCGGCAGTCGGACCTACGTCCATCCGCATACCTACGAGGACCCCAATCAAGCCATCCGCGACTTCGCCAAGGAAATCGACGCCTCCAGTATCCGCATAGAAAGAGTCATCGGTGCCGGTGA
Organism: Kryptopterus vitreolus; assembly: GCA_030449085.1. NCBI lineage: Eukaryota > Metazoa > Chordata > Actinopteri > Siluriformes > Siluridae > Kryptopterus > Kryptopterus vitreolus. The sequence continues at coordinate 1,189,985 of JACRUU010000018.1, forward strand.
GTCAGTAAACACTTGTATACAATGGTTAGCATTTTGGATGTACGATATAGTTGTTGTTTTATTGTTGTTTTGCTGACACACTTTGCCTCTGGCTGTCATTGATAAGACACAAATGGGAAGCCAAATTAAATAATAGTGCATTGCAAAGAGAACAAACAAGAATATAATGAAGATGAAAAGGTTTTTTTTTTTTTTTTTACCAGATCCGTTACGATGACTCTAATTTTTCCGTCCTGGCGTTACAGTTCTCTCCAGGGAAACGTTCATTGGAAACAAAATGCACGCTTTAAGCAATGAAAAGCAGGGTTTCGTGTTGTTCCCGGGGTTTGGAAAGGGTGCCAATAGTTTTGAAAAATGTGTTGAAACTTTGGATAACTGGCCTTTTTTCAAATGCAAGTTACCATGAAATGTACTGAAGGCGTTCTGTTTTTAATAAGTTTTATTTATTTATTTATTTATTTATTTTTTTTGCCCATTTTAAGGAAAACGCATATTATAAATTCATGATAGAGCTGTTAATTAATTAAAAAAAAAACAAAATTAGTCATGAATGATTGTCACACATGTTTATTTGTACATTAGTACTAAATCTACGTAAAATTAATACTATACACGTTTTTAATTCTCTAATCATGTGAATTTTTTAATGTGGCTTTATGTTAATGTTTATTATCAGTGAAACCAAACCAAAGGTTTAAAGTAATGATGGTGTTTAAAATGACTGTATTTGAATTGTCTGGACATTTTGGGATTTGAGACTTTTATAACTAACATTTATATATTTGAGACTATTTTTGGATTTTTTTTTTAATTCTTTATTATTATTATTATTATTTATTAATTTATATTATATTATTATATCATTTTTTATATTTTTTTATGGTTCTAGTTTTATAACTTTGTAAAAAAAAAAATTTGAATATTTTTTTCTTCTTCATTATTATTATTATTATTATTATTATTTATATATATTATGATATAATTATTATATTTTTTATAATATTATATTTTTATCATTTTTATCATTTCAATATTATCATTTTTTCAAACTATTTTTAGGATATTTTTTCCCAATATTTTTTGAGACTTGGTGCAACTAATATTTACTGATTAAAAAAATTTATATTTATATTATGATTCTGTATTACAGATGAAATCTATTGATAATAGAAAATTTCCCATTCCATCATTTATCATTTTAGTAAAGGCTGGTTTTTCCTTCCTGCAATGTCATGCATATGTCATGTAGTAAGCCGGTGCTGATTTAATCACTGTTAATAATCAATAGCTTAACATGGGTTATCCAGAATTTATGCCACACGAGCTTCATGGAATATAGGATTACTACAGATGATGCACTCATAAGATAATACAGTCTCCGTATTGTTTGTGCTGAAGGAGTCACAGCAATACCCACGCACTCTACTCCACCATCGTAACCTGCACGGGCCGGCGCGAAAGCTTCGCTCCGCTGGGTCTCGCTTTCAAACTAAAGTGCCTCGTCGGAAAAAAATTATTTTAAGGCCACAATTGCAGTCATTAAACTACCCGGGATGGAGAGCGTGTCGGTTAATTACAGCATGTCTGCATCCTCTTATCAGCTTACACAATATACTGGTGCTGTCAGACTTCATCCTGACTGGTGATTTCAGCTGTGAAGCACTCTTCTATGGCTGCCTTTAATCGTGCTGAGTCTTACTTACAATGCTTATGGTGTCACTATATTGCTTGTGAAATGAAATCTAGCAGTAAGTACTGGATTGCGGAGGTTCGTTCAATCACGTTTATGCAGTCGCACCATTTTAGGAGGCGTCAAAGCGAAATAACTTTTGTAAAATATTACAGCGTTAAATATCTTAAAAAAAAAAAACGCCCCATTCTGGCTATAGTGGCATCGACTTGCGAATTAAAATTACACTAGGATCCGATCACAATGACATTCAGATACAGCTTGCATGTTAATACCAATACCATATATATTAATTTTCTCCGATTTTATCGATTCAAATATTTAATTAATTAATCACACATTAATCGCATGTTTTCAATGTACCATAACTGAATACTTTTCATGTTTCTAATACTAACTAAACTAACTGTAACAGATGTTATAATTATATACATTTCTTATATACATTTCCCTCCATTTAATATAAATTATTGATTATTTAATATTTATTTTTAATATGGAAATGATTCTTTTAATATTCTTTTTTTGTTCATTTCCATGTTTCTTTTTTAGTGGTTGTTTTAAGTGTAAAATATGGGACGTGGCTCCTTTAAGAATTCTGTTCCGGTTGCTTTTCCATATAACCAGGTGATATATATATATATATATATATATATATATATATATATATATCTATATATATATCTATATATATATTATAGTCCACAACCTTTTCCATATATATATATATATATATATATATATATATATATATAGATATATAGAGATAGAGAGAGAGAGAGAGAGAGAGAGAGAGAGAGAGAGAGAGAGAGAAAAGACCCCCAAGCCAGAAAACCTCTTGACTCGTATCTATCTTTCGTTCCTCGTTAGGTCAGATTTGTCAGTTCATTTGTCCATTTAACAGCCGTCCACCCTCGGACCTTAAAAACAAACTCCAGAGCTGCTGTGAGTAGTATTTCTTAAGGCGATAGTTCTATGCAAAAAAAAAAAAACCCTCACAAGGACCATTCATCAAGTTTAGCATTTGGGTTAGATCTATACAAAGTTCAAAGAGATCCACAAAAAGAAGGAGACATTGCTGGTAACGGCGCCAAAATACATTAGACCATAAACTTGGGAATAAAATCTTGGCGAGGAGACGTAGAGTCGCTACATCAAAATGCGACTAAAGTATACAGCAGTACATATATAGGCAATTGTCCGAAGGGCACTGGGCACATAGCTAGGTGTGGCCAGGATGGCTGTAGATCTCTGCCCAGGATATTTCATTCAGAAATGGTGTTATTATAAGACTTTCCAAAGCCAGGCTGTGAGACTACCACCACCATGTTTCAGCAAGTGTTGGATGTTGAAGAAGATGCTGATCTGGGATCATGTTTGTAGTCCTGGTCACTTCCTCATGTCACTCGCTCTCCGTTCCTCAGGGGAATTCGGCGAGGTGTGCAGCGGGCGCCTGAAGCTGCCCAGCAAGCGAGAGATCTACGTGGCCATCAAAAGTCTGAAAGCGGGCTACAGCGAGAAGCAGAGGCGCGATTTCCTGAGCGAGGCGAGCATCATGGGCCAGTTTGATCACCCCAACATCATCCGCCTGGAGGGGGTCGTCACGACATGTGAGTGATTTGAGTACAGGAGGGTTCAAGTCGAAGGAAATTCCCGGAATTTCCAGAAAATTCCCGGAATTTCCAGAAAATTCCCGGAATTTCCAGGAGATTCCAGGAAACTTTACAGGAATTTATAGGAATTGTTTTTGTAAACAATCAAACAAATATTTACATTGATGGTAGACACCCTTATCCATAATAGATCCAACTGAGAAGTTGAGGGCCTTGCTCAAGGACCCAGCAATGGTAGCTTGGTGGTGCTGGGATTTAACCTAACAACCTCCTGATCCCAACTCCCAATCCCTTTCCTACCACCTTGGAAAATCCACCACCTTTTCCAAGGAATCTTTGAATAAACATTTTTATTGTGCTTTCTTATGCACACTTCCCCCACAACACCCCCCACAAACACCCCCCCCCCCCCCGCCCCCCCACCCCCACCTCCCCGCTGTCAATCCGGGATATGAATCCATGCACGAGTGGAAATTTTTGCATTTTTTTTATGCTCTTGTATTCATTTCCACCTACAGAGCCCAACAAACGACCGCATGCATATGTATGACCGCATTAATGCGATTAATTAAACAGTTAATTGTGCGTTTTTTCCGCTGTCATAAATATTCAGCGCCCGAGTCTCTTGGCAAAATTGTTGATTTATTTATTTTTTTATTATTTCTCTTCACATTCTCTCTCTTTTTCTCTCCTTCCTTTTCTTGCTCTCGCACTCTAATGCCAAATGCAAATCCTGACCTTTCGTTAGCGCAGGGTGGCTTTCGCAGGACTATTAGCTACGCAGATCAGGTTTGCTTTGGCGTTAACGGGGAAATGGCTTTTTCCGGGAATAGTTTTGGGAATGCCGTACGCAATTCTCACAAGGTTGGAATGGGAAAAATGGTTATAATGGTACCACATTTGGTTTTCTGACCCCAACAATTTCACTGTGCTGTAATGTTTATGTGACAATGGTAGCAGGGTGGGGCTGGGATTTAATCTAATGACCTCCCGATCACAAGGTCTAAAGGAAAGGTCCTTCGGGCGGGATGGAGATAAAGAAAAGGACTGCTTTCGTCCCCCAAGTCTCCCCCAAGTGTCTCGCCACATGTATAGAAGGACCAACGTTTTCTTTCCTTACACTGTTTTTTTTTTTTTTTCGATATACGACAATAAGAATGTATTGACTGTAACCAGATGTGACATTTATGTAAAGAAAAGAGCGACCTGATGTAGTTTTTAATTCAGTCTGAGAAGTGAACGTGTGGGAGGTTACAATCCACCGGTGTGACAACACGCTGGTGTTCTAGGACTATGAGAGCACAACAAATAACAAGTATTGATTCATTCATCTTCTACCGCTTTATCCGATCTTCCCTCGGGTCACGGGGAGTCTGTGTCTATCTCAGGCGTCTATGGGCATTAAGGCAGGATACACCCTGGATGGAATGCCAACCCATCACAGGACACACACACACACACATATGTTCACACAGACATTCATACACTAGGGACAATTTTCCAAGGTGCCAATCAACCTACCGTGCATGTTTTTGGACCGGGGGAGGAAACCGGAGAACCCGGAGAAAAACCCCCCTGAGGCACGGGGAGAACATGCAAAAACTCCACACACACATGACCGAGACGGGAATCGAACCCGGACCCTGACGGTGTGAGGTGAACGTGCTAACCACTAAACCACCATAGTGCCCCCAATAACAAGTATTGAAAATAAAAAATAAACAGAAAGGTGAAAGACTAGTTTTAATTCCATACATTCATACATTGATTTTTAATCAATTAAAAATATTTAATAATTGGGCTTTTTTTTTTCCATCGTGGGGAAAAAATTATTTAAAAAAATTCTCCGAAAAAAAAAACCCTCTACAATAATGATTTCTGTGTCTAGGGAGGAAAAATTATGCTAATGTATGAGAAATTTAGGCATAGACCACAGAAGCCCAGTTCCGTGTGTGTGTGTGTGTGTGTGTGTGTGTGTGTGTG
>JACRUU010000018.1:1200270-1317770 GCA_030449085.1 Kryptopterus vitreolus
CACAAATAACTTTGTGTCCAAGCTACACTTGTTTTTTTCCAGCACATCACAAATCGATTTAGCAAAAAACAAGTCGTCCGCTCAAATGCCAAGACGCAGGAAACAACAAGTCGGGTGTCTGAATACTTTGGACTGTACAGTAGGTTTCGGTAGACGGCGTTATTACAGTAACCGCCGCAGCGAGATCGTAACAGCAAACGCGACGGCTGCCGAGCGATCAATCAACAAAGAAGCGCGTTTTATAAGGCGAGGCGTAATTAACCCGCCTCTGGTGAAATACTCGCCGTCCGGGGATTGATATTGCTCGGCGAGACAATGGAAGCGTTTTAACCGGATTACTTCTCAGGTCCAATATGCAAATGAAAACATCAGGCTAATTACTCCCGAGCTCGAGATTGTTTCAGGGCTAAAAACAGGGAGTTCTTCTCAGTGACATGCTTAAAAACACACACACACACACACACACACACACACACACACAGCAAAAAATATATAAAACAGATGGCTCATAAAATGGTGTAAAAAGTTGCCATTACAGTAAAACAGGGGAAATATAACCTCATTATGACTTCCGGCTACGATTAAAAACACATACACACACACACACACACACACACACACACACACACACACACACAATTCTATAGAAGAGTTTCCTTATTATTTATAGTCTTTATTCTTTATTTTCCCGGGATCATGACGAAACAAAAGTCCTACAAACGGTTTCTTATATATATATATATATATATATATATATATATATATATATATATATTATTATAATGTATTTATTTTGGTCTAGAAACACGACGGTCAGTTCACCATCATCCAGCTGGTCGGAATGCTGCGCGGAATCGCCTCGGGGATGAAGTATCTATCGGACATGAACTACGTCCACCGTGACCTGGCGGCTCGGAACATCCTGGTCAACAGCAACCTCGTGTGCAAAGTGTCTGATTTCGGCTTGTCGCGAGTGTTAGAAGACGACCCCGAAGCCGCTTATACCACACGGGTAAGTCTGTAGTCTGTGATCGCGCTGGTTTATTCACCGACAGTCGATGAAATCCCTGGGATTAAGTAATCCAGCGCCACTGAGCTACACCGTCCCCCTTTTTATGATGAGGAAATACTTCATTGTGCACTTTAGAATGGGAACCAAAAAGAGCTTTATTGTGAAGAAGGTTTGATGACAGGAAGCTTCAGATTTTTTAGGATGGAAGGAAAACGTGATCTAACGAAAGTCTCCTTTTTAAGACGAATAAATAAGTAAAGTAATGATTGCATAAATAACGTTGTTATTGCATTTCAAATGTCGTTGGATTTGTCGGAGAAAGTGTGCAAGGAAGGGAAAGAGTCTTAAGCATTCGTGGGTCTGTTATATGTTGTGTGTAGAGTGTAAATAAGCCCCTCCTTGCCCCCCCCCCCCCGGTGCTTCCCCCGATGCGTGTACCCGACATGCCGTCCTCCGGTCCTCCTCCTCCCCTTGTGCCGTCGTTAACTCGAGATTCCCGCAGTCCTGCGAGAGAACGGGAACGCCAGAAACACCGACTACAAGATGTCGCGCTCGGCACCGACCCAGCACGAGAGCTAATTAGGCTTAGGAGGGTGGCTCGTGTTTGTCTTTTTCATGCGCGTGTTAAGCGATTGTCACGTCCAACTCCCCGACTCCCCCTTCTCTTCAAGCCGAACATCTCCCATCGAAACGCCCCGGAGCCGAGGCGTCCTTCGTGTCGCGGCTTTGATACGGGATATAATAAAAAGCAGTGGATATAAATAAATAAAACGGTTTTCCTTTTTTTCACAAGCCTTGTCTCTCCGCACACGTTCGTCTATATAAAGTGAAGTCGCTTTGCCTTTTGTTTGACTTTGACGTGCAAATTAACCGCCAAGGACTGTTTTAAAGTGTTAACAATCCCCGACGCTGCCTACTTGTTTTATCCTGAATACAAAGCAATGGAGCGCTCTTATGGGGCGCATTCGAACAATCATCACGAGGAGGATTCGATGACTGTTGTTTTTTCCTGGGTTTGGGTTTAGGGTGGCAAAATCCCCATTCGCTGGACGGCCCCGGAGGCCATCGCATACCGGAAGTTCACTTCGGCGAGCGACGTGTGGAGCTACGGGATCGTCATGTGGGAGGTCATGTCGTATGGCGAGCGGCCATATTGGGAGATGTCCAATCAAGACGTGAGTGTATATTTGTCAAACATTGCGTCAGCGAAACACCCCGTTGCCAAGTAGTGAAATTTTACGGCGCGTCTAGTTAAAGCCTGCATTGCATGTTTCTCTTTCTCAGGTGATTAAAGCGATCGAAGAGGGATACCGCCTCCCGCCGCCAATGGATTGTCCGGTGTCTCTTCACCAGCTCATGCTGGATTGCTGGCAGAAAGAGCGAGCGGAGAGACCCAAGTTCAGCCAGATTGTCAACATGTTAGACAAGCTTATCCGAAATCCCAACGCCCTGAAAGAGCTGGCCAACAGTTCCATCTGGTAAATTGCCATTGCCGTGATTCGCTGTCAGATCATTGTATAAACTGGTTGGGGAAATCAAGAGAAAATGAGAAATCTGACCTTTCCCGTCATTCTGCGCTTTTACCTCGTGTCGTTTTCGCCGTCCTTTATGGCTGAAGGTTTACACAGGATTATAAATAAATTACATGCCTACAAGGATTCTTATTCTGGCATTTCGTATTCTTATAAAAGGCCTAAAGTCACTCAAAAATGTGAGAAGACAAGGTCAATCCGTTTGCACCCCCTACTTCAATAAAAAAAAACCAATGGGTGCAAATTGTATTTTTTTTTTCCCATTGAAGGGTTTAATTTCATAACTATGATTTGGCCAGGAGCTTTTTAAAGGACTTGACCTTGGGATGTGCGTAGATTTGTGTGTGTATTAGTGTGTTAAAGTAACCTATAGCCTTTAACCCGTAGACCACCCATCAGTTAATGATGTATTGGGTAGTCCTGCTACATCATGGTTTCAGTGTGGAGCTCAGGTTACCTTCTGTTTACAGTTGCACATTATTATTATTATTATTATTATTATTATTATTAATATATATTTTTTTAATTAATTAATTCATTCATTCATTCATTCATCTTCTGCCGCTTTATCCGATCTTCAGATCACGGGGAGTCTTTGTCTATCTCAGGTGTCTATGGGCATTAAGGCAGGATACACCCTGGATGGAATGCCAACCCATCGAACTATACACACACTTTCACACACACATTCACACACTAGAGACAATTTTCCAAGGTACCAATCAACCTACCGTGCATGTTTTTGGACCGGGAAGGAAGGAAACCGGAGAACCCGAGAAAAACGCCCTGAGGCACGGGGAGAACATGCAAACTCCACACACACATGGCCGAGACGGGAATCGAACCCCGACCCTGGAGGTGTGAGGCGAACGTGCTAACCACTAAGCCACCGTGCCCCTTTATTTAATAGTTTTTTTATTTTTTTACATACTTTATTGATCCCGCCAGGGAAAATCTTTTCCTTCACATGTCAGAGCTTGTTTTTGGAAGCTGGGGTCAGAGCACAGACCCAAGAGTAGCAGCTTGGCAATACCGGGGCTCGAACTCAGGTATCAACTACTGAGCTATGCCCTCCCCCCTCCATTCTCCTTCTCATAGAGGTTTGTTGGATGCTCTCCGGTTTCCTCATACCTCCCGATAAAGGAGATAGTAGGTGGGCTGGCAGTGTTGCATTATAGCACAGACTGGCACAGGACACAGGATACTCCCTTCTCGGCCACCTATGGGTAATATCTGTGGCCAAGATGTTTTTCACATGGTGTCTTGTCCTGCTAGCCAAATCTTTAAATGGTACCCTGTCCTCGTAAAATCTGGGGCGTCGTCGTACACCATTTTTGTTTTTGACTTCATCTTCTACCGCTTTTTCCGATCTTCCCTCGGGTCACGGGGAGTCTGTGCCTATCTCAGGCGTCTTTAGACATCAAGGCAGGACACACCCTGGATGGAATGCCAAACCATCGCAGGGCACACACACACACACACACACACACATTCACACACTAGGGACAGTTTTCCAAGGTACCAATCAACCCACCGTGCATGTTTTTGGACCTAGTTGCGGCACCCTGAGGCACGGGGAGAACATGCAAAGTCCACACACACATGGTAGAGGCGGGAATCGAACCCCTGGAGGTGTTAGGCGAACATGCTAAAGCCCCCTCTAGAAAGCTTTTTGTCAGAAAGAAAATTTTCAACTTGCCATCCATGTTTGGCACAGAGAGCGCCGGTTTGGTGACAGAATTACAGACTTGCCTAGACTGCCTCCTTTAAATGTACTCAAAATAAAGGATCTCGGTGGGCAGGTGCCTTCCAGATGGCAAAGTCATTATGTTGCCTGAAAACGCTGCCTTTACCATGTGATCTGGCTTCCGACCGGGACTCGGCAGACGATTAATAGAGAGATGACTTCATTATGCCGGGGATCCACTCGGCATCTTTTAAGGGGGTTGATCTGTCCATGAAGAGAGCCTTGATCAAGAAGGGCGTTCCTACAGATTGCAATTAAGCTGTCACGCGAAAGAAATAACGATGTACCGCGTGCTCAGCATTGTCAGTATCAATAATCGCACTTTTGTGTGTCCGTTACAGGGAAGACCCCATTACCCCGGAGTTCAGCGTCAATAGCGTGGACGAGTGGCTGGATGCCATAAAGATGGGCCAGTACAAGGACAACTTCACCTCTGCTGGCTATGTCACATTAGATTCAATAATCTACATCAGTGTCAGGTAAGTAGGACCCGTACGCCTTCAAACGTGGGAACGTCAAGCCGTGTTGAACGCTATATCCTCTTCTTTTTCAGCGAGTTGAGCAAGATGGGCGTGACCCTCGTCGGACACCAGAAGAAGATCCTTGCTAGCGTCCAGAGCCTGCATGCCCAAGGGAGCCACGTGCAAGTATAACAGCTCTGGGACAGCCTGATAAAAGAAAGAAAGACAGTGCGGAACCCAGAACAGTGCTTCACCATGCCAACCCCCAATCCCGGACGTTTGGCGACACGCCCAAGAGCTCACCATTTTGTGCAGCGGAACCAGAGACTGATTAGCAATGGGAAATTCAGAGCAGATGGGTGATGGTCGAACACAAACTCTTCGAGAACATTATTGCGATTATTGTATTATCGTGTACAGTCATTTGCATTGTCGTTTCCTTGTCGTTTGCTTTATTTTTCATGGCTTTTGATTTAAAAAAAAAACAAACAAACAAACAAAAAAAAAGATGGTGCCTGGGTGGATTTGGACCTAAATGGTGTGTTTGGAGCCACAGTAGGATTGTCCTCTGGACACAATAGCAGTGTAATTTGCAAGGCTGGCTCGCAAGATGATGTCTTTTTTTTTTTTTTTTTTTTTTTTTTTCCTCTGGCCATTTTTAATGGTCTAAAGTAATAATTATAAAAGGCACTGGTTGGATTGCCTAACTATCAGCAATAGGAGATTATGTTTCACCAGCGGAAGTAGGGATAGCAGTCTTCTGGAAGCGGGGTGGGGGTCAGATTACGGCATGATGCTACGAGAAAAAAACAACGCAAATGATTACGAGTAATATATCCGATAAAGAATGCCGTTGGTTTGTCTTTTTGTTTTTTCAGTACAGTATTAGACATACTGTGATCTAGTTTTAGTCTTGAATTAAAAAAAAATTAGAGATGAGACGTGTAAACTAACTTATGTTGGTAATCATTCCATGACTGCAGAAACATTTCCGATCGTGTATGTCATTGGGAATTCTCCCTGGGAAAAAAAAACAGTGGCTATTCCATTAAAAGCAAAGGAATCCCGAGTACGCAACGATGTAACACATCACGCTAACAATGCATGGGACGCAAGCAATGTTAACCCGTCTCTAACCTGGGTAGCAAACTGATGGTTATACGGCACAATTGGCTTTCCATACACGGCATTTTGAACATTTTGTTGGGGCGATAATCGCAAGGTGGATGACGAAAAGTTGGTCCAATATTAGCTCAATGGGTAAAATGAACAAGCGAAAAAATGGTCCTTCTGCCTCAATGTTAGCCGAAAGGAGAAAAATATGTTGGGCAAGGTGGATATAAATATGACCGAGTCTGTTGACTGTTGACCTCTTCATGCAATGCTTGCTTATATATATATATATATATATATATATATTATATATATATATATATATATATATATATATATATATATATATATATATATATATATATATATATATATATAGCTATATATATATATGCATCTAGTCAGTTCACTCTAGTCAGTTTGCTATCTGAGCGTTAGCATTTAATCACTCCTCCATTTGACAGTGGAACCGGAATCGTGTAAAATAGTGTATAAAAGTGTATAGCGTCTGATTTCGAACGAGTGATCTGTTTGTTATGTACTTTTCTTCCATTTTTTCTTTTTTTGTGATTTTTGGTTTTCTTTTTTACATTTTTTCCTGAAGAAGAAAAAGAAGACAAGCGACCAACCCCATAGCACCAACCACATATATATATATATATATGTCCGGAACTCTACTGGAAGGTAGCGCGGATGCTAAAGCTTCGTCGTTCATGAGCAAGTTGACAGTGACTGCGGTTGTCGTTTCACTCCGGTGGTGGCTGTAGCTGCTTGACGTTAGATGCCTTACTAAACTGTGCTGTTATCTTTCTCTTCTTCCTGGTAGAGGGCAGTATCATGATGAGATATAGTGTACATAGTATTTATCATAAATACCAGGCCACCCAAAGCCGACGACGCGTTTGTGTCACTTTACACAGGTTCTTTTATCCACCGGTATTCAAGCTTGTGTTGGTGCATGTAATTTTACTGGGATAAAGGGATCACACACAGAACAACAATTCATGCTTCGTTTTTTTGGTTTTTTTTTCGTTTTTTTTCGCTGCATTTACGGCTTTTTTTTTTCTTTTTTTTTTTGTCATACTGGTATACTTGGTCAAATATCCGGTTCGTTTATGCGGGTCAATCTTGAATCCTTCTTAAGAAAAATTTGCTAGCAAACCACCAGCTTTTAAAAGGGTATATGTTCTTTTTAGTACTATGGAGCCTGATTGATGATATCCCTGCTTACATTATTTGGTAGACCCCCATATCCAGATCAACTTCTATCTGAGTAATTGAGTTAGGGGCCTTGCTCAAGGGCCCACTAGTGGCAGCTTGGTGGCGGCATTGGAAACCATGATCTTCAGGAGGTCCAGAGGTCAACCCCTTAACCACTTGGCTACACCACCTCCCTAATTACAATGCTTGGCTTAGGACATTGACTGACCTTAAGTTACCTTAAGAAACGAGCATAGTTTAGCTAATTAATACAATGAACTAAGATAATCATGTCATGGCTACAACATGACTCAGCAAATTCAAGGAAATGAGATAGCAATGTGAGAAACCAAGATAGTTTGAGCATTGACTTACAACTAAGATATTTTAATGAGCACCATCACCTCAAACAAAGAAATGAGATAATAAAGTCATGGCAGCGACTTAATGAACCAAGATGCAAGAGAAAGGGCTTACAGGTTGTGTTAAAGACTTACTAATGCAAGTATAAAACTCCAGGGTATACGATAAAAATGAGCACGGAGGAAATGAGATAATTAAGGTAACACTCATGTTTTAGTAAATCGAGTATGTTGTGTATGTATCATTGTATTGGATCATTCAGTAATAAACATTAATAACACACAGGGATAATTACAGTAGGTAGTTATTGGGTAAATTATAGCCGCTATTTGGTAACGCACAGGAATATGGATAATAATATCATGGTTTAGGATTTTTTGGACCTCAGAAAAATGAGATAAATCATTTATAAGAAAATCTGGCATATCCAGAAATGTATACAAGCTAAGGGCCTTGCAAAAAGGGACCCGGTGAGATTTGAACCAACGACCTTTCCAATCAACATCTTACCTGCTGATGAGATATGAATATAAATCTCGGAGTACATTTCATAATTCAACCTGATTAATAGATGATCTCATTACTCGCGAATTAGCAAGTAATGTCCATGCGTGATGTCACCAGTGAGGCTCCTCGTAGTACAAATACCACCCCAGCGACGTTTTTGCTGCTAATGCTGTAATCCTTTTCCTTTCATTTGGTGTAACGTTATTAAATATAAAAGCGTTTCGTCCATACATCATTTAAATATAATTCGTATCGCACTGTGCGAAATAATTGCGTGGAGTCGAGACGATTGTAATTAAATCGGGGGTGGGGTGGGGGATTTGGCGCTCTGTGTATTTTGGAGGAGGGTGTATTTTTTACGTTAAAAAGTTTTACGTTAAAAACTAAAACATACCGTTTAACTTCCGGATAGACTTTTAAAGTTTTAAGTTCCTTTAGTTTCTATGCCGGTTCATTTTCTCTGTATTTATTTTCACCAAACTGTTATTTTGGGGCGAGTATTATGTTTTGTAGGTACATTTTAGTTCGCAGGAACATCATTTACATGGAGGTTAAATGGGCGAATCCGATATGGCTACCATTCCTGACGTCAACACGTCACTCCGCGCCCTGAAAGCATTAGTTAGAGAGCAAACATTTGTCTGTTATCAGTCATGACTGCCCAGCGACCGCACCTTTTTCATTCATTCATTCATCTTCTACCGCTTTATCCGATCTTCCTCGGGTCACGGGGAGCCTGTGCCTATCTCAGGCGTCTATGGGCATTAAGGCAGGATACACCCTGGATGGAATGCCAACCCATCGCAGGGCACACTCACACACACACACACACACATTCATACACTAGGGACAATTTTTCCAAGGTGCCAATCAACCTACCGTGCATGTTTTTGGACCGGGGGAAACCGGAGAACCCGGGGAAAAAACCCCTGAGGCACGGGGAGAACATGCACAAACTCCACACACACATTCCCAAGACGGGAATCGAACCCGGATCCTGGCGGTGTGAGGCGAACGTGCTAACCACTAAGCCACCGTGCCCCGCGACCGCACCTAAATCCCATTAAACTTCTCTGGGCTGAACCGGATCGCAAAACGAGTGAAAATCGTTTCGAATTACGGAAATTCTCACGTCGTTTGTTGCATAGAAACAAAAGGAACAATTAAAAAACAATAAAAGGCTCGCTGATTCCAGACGTTTGTTTTTTAAGTATAAACATATTAATACAAAGTCAAAGCAAATGTATCATAAACAATAACAGTTAACAATGACATCATAAACAATAACAGTTCCGAATAAATAACAAAAACCTTCATCCGTTGGTTTATTTTTCAATCAAAACAATTTATCAAATTGTATCAAATTATAATATACACTCTTTAAAGTTCATGGGAATAAATGTTGGAAGAAATAAAACCTGGGAAGGAAGAACTAAGTAACCTGGGAGGAAGAAAAGTACCGACGCCGCCGGCGAATTATTTTCGTTTCGTTGACGTTATTTTCGTTTGGAGTTTATACATCTTCGCTGACTGGTGAAAAGCTACACAGGCCACGCCCACTGTCGATCCTTTGTGGTTGCTATGCAAAACAAACCACAGGGTAAATAAATTTTTTTTGTTTTTTTTTTTTTCTCATGGATTTCACCTCAGATTGCTATATATATGTGTCCAAATATGTGAAAAGTAATGGGGGATGGTGTCTTTAAATTGTTTTTTGGGGGGCTTTGTTGAAAAGGGGTGGTTTGGGTGTTTTTTTTCTCTTTGAGGCTGTCTGTGAGGGTGGGACGGGGATCTAAAAAAAAAAAAAAAAATTAAATAAATAAATAAAGTAGTCGCGAAAAGTGGGTGGAGTTACTGTAGATAAATTCAGCGTATTCTTGGTCCTTTTTTGCAAGCCTGGATTTTTGTCTCCGTAAAATGTGTCTTTTTCTCTTCAAATCGCTTTTTGTTTCCTAAAATTACCCTTGGGGGAGTGGGGTTTTGTTTGAACCCCATATTTTATCGCGGTTTTCTGCTTGTTGGGTGCTTTGTGTCTTCCTTCTTTTTGTCCTCTAGTAGTGGCCGCAAAGTAAATAAAAAGTAAAGGGCTCAAGGGGGGGAAGTTCAAGTGCGTAAAAAAAAAAAAAATTTCGTTAAATAAATTAAATAAACAAATAAATAAATAAAGCATGTTTTTGTGTCATGAAAACAGTGAAGAAAACAAGAATTTTACCGTGTACAGTAGCCAAAGTCAGTAGTCGTCGACTAACAAATGGAATAAAGGGTTCTTAAATGATTGCGTATTTGTTGCAAGATGAAAAAAAAATAATAATGATATTTGTGATGTAGCTAGGGTAATTATTATTATTATTATTATTATTATTATTATTATTATTATTATTATTATTATTATTACTTATTTTTTTTTTTTCAGAATGCAGTGTGTCTTTTTTTTTTTTTTTTCCCGACAGGTCCGTCTATTTAAACGCCCGACGTCTTTTTTCTTTACGTCTTTTTTTTAGTCGATGCGGGTTTCTATTCAGGCCAATGCAAACGAGTGTACACTTTTCATCTTTCTGTAATAAACATGCCGATAATTTTTATTTCTCGACACAGATGTTGGGTCCTGATTTTCCGCAGTCGTAATTAATAGGTTTTATTAATTAATTAGCTCATTAGTATTCATTCAGATCATGTTTTGGAACCACGGAGCCCCAGAAAACCAGGTGTATTCGTTTAAAAAAACAAACAAAAAAAACAAAATACAGACAGGAATTCGGCCTTCCCAAGGTCTTATTCCTCCAAACTAGAACTGCCAGTAAACACCCCAACCGCCCTCTTTCATTCCTTTTAACCAGACATGCCTGTTGACCCATGAGGAGTTTAATGCTATATTCCCCCGGTGATAGCCCAGGCTTCTCCCCAGGGAACGACGGACGGGGTTAGCGACCCCTGTGCTCTTCCTGAGCCGCATAAAGCACTGCTGCCACTCAATGTTAGATCCATTATCCCCAATCCCCACCCGGTATTTCTCTCCTCCGTCTTACCTCCAGTTGACACAGACACACAAAACACACAACCACACACACACACACACACACACATATATATATATATATATATATATATATATATATATATATACATATACACACACACCCACACAGTCCCTGTGCAGGAAGCAGTGGGCCATTTTTCACCCATCGTTAGCTGGACAGCTGAGATGGATTCGTCTTCTAGCTGGTAGGCTCTGATAATACAATCACAAGACAACACAGGATTGGAAATGCAGTGCAGGAATCAAGTTCAATTAGATAGCATTGAGTAAGGGGTGGATGGGGGGGGGGGTGGCCATAGAAAAATACAACTGACAGTGCCAAACAATAAAAGCTCTTAGACGGATTGATGTTTGTTGGGAGAGAATCTCGCATCTGCATGGACCTCAAACAAATATCTATACCCTATAAATCTTTGGCTTGGTTTCACAGTTCTCCCAACGCCAAATTTGGTGATTTCCCAATTGAGTTGCATCCTTTCAACTGTTGCTGCCTTCATTGGAAAGGCACTGTAACATACATGAGCTCATTAAGATTCTTGTGCTAAATGTATTCCCCATCTCTGATTTATTTTTATTGGTGTAACCCTTAGGCAAGATTTGCTTAACACTCTTATTGTCAGCTAGTCATCTTCAAGCACCAAGGCCAGAAATCATTCTTAGGGTTAGGGTTAGGGAGCACAAGTAACCTCTACACAGATCATGTTTTTGGCCCAGGAACCCAAGAACTGTGAGATATGGCAATATGGCCTCCTGGGTCATGAAGCGTTGCATAAAAGCGTATTGCACTATGTCACTATATTTCCATGTCTTTGGGTTTTACAAACGTTATCTCTAAATTTGTTCGCAAATGGCAATCATTAGCTAGCTGCTTAATTATGGCATCTTTCCATGCAATGTAAAGAGAGATCAATTAACACTCGCAGGAAAGCTCTATCTTTATCATTTACATTTAGGGTATTTGACAGACGCCCTTATACACCTGAGCAATTGATGGTTGGCAGCTTGGTTGGTGGTGGGATTTGAACCTGAAATCTTCTAGTCCAGAGGCCAACACCTCAACCACTACCAACAAGAGCCAACAAATGTCCATGAAGATAGTTGGTACAGATTTCTTTCTATTGGTCTACCCTTGTGGCAATCTAGTGTGGGAGTAGCTCGGTGGTTTAAGGTGCTGGGCTAAGCTGATTGGAAGGTCAGAGGTTCGAGCCTCAGTATTGCCAAGCTGCCACCCTTGGATCCTTGAGCAATACCCTTAACCCTCTGTTCTCCAGTTGGCGCCGTACCACAGCTGACCATGTGCTCAATTGGTACTTGCAGGAAACCTCCATCTTTATCGCTGACTAACGTTCAAATGTCCATCGTCCAGAATTTCTACATAGGGTCATTTTCAGTTTATTGGAAATCACATGGGAAAGAGCAAAAGTAACGTCCCCACAGGTCAGGGTTGCCACAGGATCCCAAGATCCGTGAGGCAGCAACTTGTTCCAAATGAAAGCAATGCATAAAAGAATATTACGTCACCATAATTCCAGAATGTTAAATGTGCACAACATAGTGGAGATTTTATTAAGGTTCCAAAAAAAGAATCGCTGCCCAAGAGTTTTCCCTTAGTTTGAGTTTTGTTCTCCCTAATCAAGTCATTACGCTTTAAGCTGTGCATAGATCAAAACTTCTGAGCGCTTGGTCAGCATCAGGAGCTAGCGTTTTAGTGCAAGTCAACAGGTCAGGGGTCGGGTTCCTGGCCCTGAGGCTTTCTGTAGGTCAGAAGCGATCTATAGAAACTGGGCTCCTGTGTTACTTTAATGCCTCCTGCACTCACATTAAGAGACACCCAAACCACTGCTTGACAGCATGAGTGAAAGGGGTAATTAGCCCACACACCCTCGAGACTCGGCTACCGCATGCGAGTGTGAGCACTTTCCAGCATCGTGCACGTACCCTTTCTCGGCCCATCAATCACGCCGCAACCCTTTGGGTCGCAGCCGCTGAACCACATAACCTTTCCCAATGATGTCGATATGCATTTTAAAAGCGATCAATGGCACGTACAGTAGCGCGACCCTCGCGCAATTTCGGCGAAAATAAAACGGTGCATTATCGCCAGGCGATCCATCTTGTCCTCCTAAGTGACAGCTGGCCGTTTGGTTCCGCCTTACTCTCCAGCGTCCGGGGTGTCATATGATTGCTTATTAGAGACAACATGACAGAGGGGGGACCGAGGAGGATTGAATTTGGGTCGGATGACTTTGCCCTTTAGTCTTAAAGCACAACTGGTGTGGGATTTAATTTTGTTTTTCATCCGGGGGTCTCAAAGGGATGGCGTTCCTCTAGGATTAGGAACGTGAGAAGGCGATTTGTTAAACAAAGGTTTTTGGCCCAAATGTAGGTGTCAAAGGAGGAAACAATAAAAAAAAAAACATGGTTTTTAAGAAAGAATAACAAACCTTGCGACATTTTATTGTCGTCGATCCACTAGGGAGGGGGCACTATGGTGGTTTAGTGGTTAGCACTTTCGCCTCACACCGCCAGGGTCCGGGTTCGATTCCAGTCTCGGCCATGTGTGTGTGGAGTTTGTGCATGTTTTCCCCGTGCCTCAGGGGGTTTTTCTCCGGGTTCTCCGGTTTCCCCCGGTCCTAAAACATGCACGGTCGGTTGATTGCCACCTTGTAAAATTCCCCTCCCTAGTGTATGAATGTGTGTGAATGTGAGTGTGTGTGTGTGTGTGTCCTGCGATGGGTTGGCATTCCATCCAGGGTGTATCCTGCCTTAATGCCCATAGACGCCTGAGATAGACACAGACTCCCCGTGACTTGAGGGAGGATCGGCCCCTGATGAGGGTAGAGAGTTTGCCTGATCGAGGTGTTTGATCGTTAATCGTATAGCTAGATTTTTTACAATCGATTTAGATTTAGAGAAGATGAATGAATGAATGAATGAATCGACTCGGGAAGGAACCGACGTTTATGCTAATCTCAAAAGAGAACAGGGTTGACCCAAGACATTACCCACTGTGAACCGTGAACCCTATTCATGCGTTCTCTGAACCAATAAAGAGGCGCACTTATCATCTACGCCAAGTTTATCTTACGGGTTTAATAGGCCAATATAATGTGGAGTATGTCAGTGTAGCCCAGCTCGGTAAATAGGAAAGCGAATACGAAGTGAATCTGAGTCGTATTTGAATGAGTGACATTCTCATCCCATTCAGGCGGAGACAAAACGTTATCGATGTGCAAACCCGGCGAAAAGGTCACGCTCTGCTGGAGAGATTTCCGAACGAATTTCCCAAGCAAGCAACGGCGAACGAGCAACCCCCCGTGACTATTAAAATGCAATATGGTAATCATTTATTGCAGTTCTGACGACTTTCGTCCGTGTGTGTTTTTGCCTCGTTCATCTTCTCATTTTAAACGCCGCCGCTGTCTACTTAGCCAATCATGTTGCGGCTGCGGATGCAGGTGACCATGTGGAAAAAATAACGGACCATGGCATGATTGTGGGTGTCGGATTACTTCTGAAAGGATGGTACCAAAAAGATTCGCTTTGTATTTTGTCTACATTTACACACTGTACCCTTCAACAGCAACACAGGACTCCCAGCATTCTTCTGGAATGCCATCTGGAAGGGGCGAAGTGGCGGAAGTCGATTTTTCCTCCAAAGCTGTAAAAAGATTTTTCCGGGTTTCAAGCTCGTTTGCATGTTTGGAGAAAGCACGGTAGTTTAGTGGTTAGCGCGTTCGCCTCACACCGCCAGGGTCCGGGTTCGATTCCCGTCTCGGCCATGTGTGTGTGTGTGTTGTGGAGTTTGTGCATGTTTCTTCCCCCGTGCCTCAGGGGGTTTTTCTCCTGGGTTTCTCCGGTTTCCTCCCGGTCCAAAAACACGCACGGTAGGTTGATTGGCACCTTGGAAAATTGTCCCCAGTGTATGAACTGTGTGAGTGTGTGTGTGTGTGTGTGAGTGTGTGTGTGTGTGTGTGTGTGTGTGTGTCCTGCGATGGGTTGGCATTCCATCCAGGGTGTATCCTACCTTAATGCCCATAGACGGTTGAGATAGACACAGGCTCCCCGTGACCCGAGGGAAGATCGGATATAGCGGTAGAAGATGAATGAATGAATGAATGATTATGCATGTTTGGAAGCTGGTGTCCATGCGCAGGGTCCGCCATGATACGGTGTTCCCTGGAGCACAGAACGTTTAAGGCCTTGCTCAAGGGCGGCAGCTTGGCGATACCGCGGCTCAAACCCCTGACCTTCTGATGCAGGGATGGTGGTAGCCCAGTGGTTAAGGTGTTGGACTCTGGACCGGAAGATCGCGGGTTAAAACCACACCACCACCAGGCTGCCACTATTTGGGCCCTTGAGCAAGGCCCTTAACCCTCAATTGCTCAGTTGTAAGTCGCTCTGGATAAGAGCGTCTGCCAAATACTATAAATGTAAATGATCAGTAACCCAGCACCCGTCCCATTGCTCATTACTCTAACTTACCGTCCGTGATGAAACCGGAGACATTATCAAGGCTAGCATTAGTCTGGGAACTCCCAATGTATCTCACATAGCATCTCCTGATAACAGCAGAAGAGAATTGCGGAATACATGCACATCACTGGCCGAGATCTTCTGGTATAGACTGAGAACTGGATTCTGAGGTAACAGTGGGTCCATTATCAGGTATTTTATGTTGCTAATACAGAGAACTTTTTGGCTTATTAGGCACAAACTCTGGACATTTCAGAGGCTTTTCTCCTGTATTTATGCTGCTGGATGCTGACTCCGTAATGATTCCAGGACAATCTATCCTTTTATTTCATTAGGCCAGTGGTGCACGGAGTACACATTTACTTAGAATGGTGTGAAACAGCAACATCAATTGACTAATACCTCTGGAATGCTTACAACTCCATCTTGTATATTGGACTACGATTCCCAGCAGGCATCTGGGTCACATGGCCCTTAATCACTCACACCTGTGCTTTGTCACTTGGATATAGCGTTAACCTTCACAGTCCCCTCAACTTTGTCTGGATCTTGTTGGTTTCGAATCATGCTCAGGTTTGTTTGTTCTACGGTCTTCATATTACTATGCAACACTTGTATTCGTCGTAGAAATCAATCGGCTTTATAAACAACCCAGTTTGCGTAAGCCTCCAGGCGTTCAAAACGCTGTCCACAGTGTACACACTGACACTGGCTCTCGCGGATGAAATATATGCATCAATCAATCAATTTTCAGCCCCATAAAAGCATATATATTCCTTCCCGGGCCGACAGCCAAGTCTTGCTTTCCTTTTTCTTCTTCTTCTTCAAAGCAGATTTCTTTCCATATATCAAGTACGCGCAGTAAATTTCATTGCTTCGCTTACACTCGGAAACATTAACGCAATGCAAACTAGCAATGCACAACGGAGGCGTGTAAACAGTGGCCTGTTTATGTTGTCTGGAAACGAAAAATGCCAGTTTTGCTTAAAATGGTATTAAAACTGAGCGCATCCACAATTAATTAATTACACTTGCATTTTTATTAACTGAACAAAATGCCCATTTTTGTTGTTTGTATAATTAGCTTGAGTGTTATAAACCAAACGTTTCCAAATCAGGAATACAGAAATCAAGATTTTGTTATAAAAACATAAAAACCAATAAATCAAATAGAAAAGAGGATTCTGTAGAAAAACAAGCCGAGTGGTTTACAGGTTATCTCTGACCATGATGCTTCCACCCCATGCTTCAATATTAAGCCCTTTGCAGAATCTACAGTAATCTAAACGTCTTACTTGTAACGACCAACACAACCAGTTTAAACCTCAGATCAATAACGATTAGATCAATAAATCAATAAAGATAAACTTTTCTCGGAAATGGACACCTCATTTGGCATCGTAACGTATTTTGTATAAAAGTTTGCACCATAAGGTTCGAAGGTGTTCCAGTTGACATTTATACCCCTATTTAGACGTCCCTCTGGATTTTAAAGTGCACTCGTGGAGATTCAGAAACAAGGTTCTTGGTAAAATCAGGGTTGATGGTAGAGCACTACAGCAGGAGATCCTCCACTCCACCCCATGTGAAGCAGATGTTCACTGGCTTTGTGCACACGGGCAGCGTCATGCTGGAACTGGTTTAGGTCTCCTAAATCTTCTAATACTTTGTGGTTTGCAGGAAAATCAACATATAGATGGAAAAGTTAGATGTCCATATAAAGTTTGTATATAAAAAATATACTATACTGAGATGGATGGACGGACAGACGGACGGAAGGATGGATGGATAGATAGAAAGATATGGGCACAGATAATCTATGTATTGCTAGATAGATAGATGGACAGACCGACCGACAGGCAGATGGACAGACGGATAGACGGATAGATAGATAGATGGACAGACAGACGGACGGACGGATAGATAGATGGATGGATAGATGGATAGATGGACAGATGGATAGGATAGATAGATAGATAGATAGATAGATAGATAGATAGATAGATAGATAGATAGATAGATAGATAGACAGATGGACGGATAGACGGACAGATGGACAGATGGACAGATAGATAGATGGATAGATAGATAGACGGATAGATAGATAGATAGATAGATAGACGGACAGATGGACAGATGGACAGATAGATAGATAGATAGATAGATAGATAGCAGATCGATAGATAGATAGATGATAGATAGAGATATAGATAGATAGATAGATGATAGATATATAGATGATAATGATCGATAGATAGACGGATAGATGGATGGATAGATGGATAGATGGACAGATAGATAGATAGATAGATAGATATATAGATAGATAGATAGATGATAGATAGATAGATAGAGGATAGATGGACAGATAGATACAGATAGATGGACGATGATGATAGATAGATGGATAGATAGATAGATAGATAGATAGATAGATAGATAGATAGATAGATAGATAGATAGATAGATAGATAGATAGATAGATAGATAGATGGATGGACGGACGGACGGACGGACAGACAGACAGACAGATAGATAGATAGATGGATAGATGGATAGATGGATGGATAGATAGATAGATAGATGGATAGATGGATAGATGATAGACAGATAGATAGATAGATAGATAGATAGATAGATGATAGATAGATAGATAGATAGCCGATAGATAGATGGATAGATAGATGGACAGATGGACAGATAGATAGATAGATAGATAGATAGATAGATAGATAGATAGATAGATAGATAGATAGATAGATAGATGGATAGATAGATAGATAGATAGATAGATAGATAGATTAGATAGATAGATAGATCAGACAGACAGATAGTAGATAGATAGGATAGATAGATAGATAGATGGACAGACAGACAGATAGATAGAACGAACCTTTACACAGATTGCATTGTTAAAGCTGATGGTCTCTTGTGTAAATACAACATGACATGAACATTGAAGAAGGCAGTCTGTATGATTCGATAATACCGGGTTTGGAAAGTGTTTATACACATTTAGGTTGGTCTCTTAAAGTACAGGTCAAGGGCGTTCCAATTTTCTAATCAGTAATGATGTGTAATGTGGGCGTGTTTTCCCCAGGGGGCGTGTACATGCGTGTGTTTTACAAATGATGGGGAAATTTCTGTATCGATTATTGTACACTCATGGAAATCTTGGATTGGGATGAAACGATCTACATGGGGAAAGTATCTAAAAAAGTGCGAGACGCACGCTCATGCGGTTAGTTTTCCAGTTCCATGTACTGCGTGTAGAGAAACGCAGCGTGCTACCGAGGCCTCCACCCGCGCTACATTACACACCATTGGCTTTCCCCCATTTTATATCAATCTTTTTCGTTTGCTAGGGATGTCTTACATTACCATGTGAGAGATTTTCCTCTGGCTGGTTTTTTTTTTTTTTTTTTTTTGGGGGGGGGGGGGTCTAGATCTTCACTAAGCCTTACCAGATGTTCTCAGCAGCTGGCAAATGAAGTTAAAAAGAGTCGTCTTATGTCGTGGTGGAGCAGCATTGAGACAAATGCTGAGAGAGTTTGGCATTGAGTAATAAATAACAAATGGAGTTTTTTTTTTTACATTTTTTTTATATTTATATTTAGAGATGAGAGAGATTATGAGACTTGGGCAAAGATGAATCGCTGACATTCTGCTTTGGGGACTTTATTTTTACTGTTACTATGTGTAGCTTTAGGGCACGTGTTTAACTACTGAGAGTGGGATTTTATCATGGATGGATGGATAAATAGATGGGTAGGTTGTAGGTATGTGGTTTGTTGGGTGAATGGATGGATCAATAGGTTCTTAAATGGATGGACAGATCGACAGGTGGGTGGATGAATGGATCAATAGGTGGATGGATGGGTCATTAGATTAGTGAACGGATGGACAGATCGACAGGTGGGTGGATGAATGGATCAATAGGTGGATGGATGGGTCATTAGATTAGTGAACGGATGGACAGATCAACAGGTGGGTGGATGAATGGATGGATCAATAGGTGGATGGATGGATGAATGGGTCAGTAGATTAGTGAATGGATGGACCGATCTACAGGTGGGTGGATAAATGGATGGATCAGTAGGTGGATGGATGGATGGATGGATGGATGGATGGATGGATGGACAGAGACAGGTGGGTGGATGAATGGATGGATCAATAGGTGGATGGATGGATGGGTCTGTAGATTAGTGAACGGATGGACAGTTCGACAGGTGGGTGGATGAATGGATGGATCAATAGGTGGATGGATGGGTCAGTAGATTAGTGAACGGATGGACACATCAACAGGTAAGTGGATGAATGGACAGATCAATCGGTGGATGGATGAATGGGTCAGTAGATTAGTGAACGGATGGACAGATCGACAGGTCAGTGGATGAATGGATGGATGGGTCAGTAGATTAGTGAATGGATGGACAGATCGACAGGTGGGTGGATGAATGGATGGATCAATAGGTGGATGCATGGATGGATGGGTCAGTAAACTAGTGAACAGATGGACAGATCAACAGGTGGGTGGATGAATGGATGGATCAATAGGTGGATGGAAGGATGGATGGATGTGTGTGAATGTGTGTGTGTGTGTGTGTGAGAGATGGGTTGGCATTCCATCCAGGTTGTATCCTGCCTTAATGCCCATAGACGCCTGAGATAGGCACAGACTCTCCGTGACCCGAGGGAAGATCGGATAAAGCGGTAGAAGATGAATGAATGAATGTATGAATGAATGATGATATCGTCTTAAGCATGTATGTTTGAAGTAAGGACCTCGAAAGCCTCGAAAGATCGTCTACTGTACATGAGCACCATACCTCCTAAAAAAAAGGGGGGAAGGGGAAGAGACTTTTATTTATATTATTATTTATTTATTTATTTATTTATTTATTTACACTGAGGATTCCACTGAAGCTGCAGCTGCAGGTTATTTACGTTCATCTCCGAGCTTTTTTTTTTTTTACTTTATTTTATTTATACAGTAAATAAATAAACTCGGACACCATGTGCTCACTGAAAGAACCAAAGTTCTGTGTCGTGTATATATATATATATATATATATCTATATACACCTCTATTAGTATTTTTCACGTCATATAAAAAATATCAAATATGCTTGAATTAAGGAAAGAATTTGAATCACACTTGTGCGATCTTCTACTGTACATGAGCACCAGACCTCCTATATAATCCATTATTTATTAATTTTTTTTATAAACAAACTTATTTGTTTATTTATTTATTTATTTATTTATTTTATTTACATTCACCTCCTGTGTGTAGAACTGTCTTATTCCAACTGGTCAAAATCCTGACAGCAACTTCCCTCGGGTCACGGGGAGTCTGTGTCTATCTCAGGCGTCTATGGGCATTAAGGCAGGATACACCCTGGATGGAATGCCAACCCATCACAGTACACACACACACACACACACACACACACACACACACACACACACACACACTCACAATAACACACACATTCATACACTAGGGGCAATTTTCCAAGGTAGCAATCAACCTACCGTGCATGCTTTTTTGGACCGGGAGAAAACCCGGAGAACGTGGAGAAAAAGCCCCTGAGGCACGGGGAGAACATGCAAACTCCACACACACGTGGCCGAGACGGGAATCGAACCCGGACCCTGGAGGTGTGACGCGAACGTGCTAACCACTAATCCACCGTAGCCCCCTAGATGTTATTATTTACACACTAAATAGATCAGTCGAACATTATCGTATTGCTTTTCGTGCAGATGGACGTTTTTTTTTTTTCCTTCCCCACGTGGCTTTCTAATCAACTCGTAATCAATCGGGTCAATTCCAGTTTCACGGTCACGGATTAGACGCATTCCGACGGTCGGGTCCTCAATCCAATCTCTGACCCGTCCGCAATTTCCGTCTTGTCAGACCGAGCTGATAAGACGGGACGCTTGAAGGGCTGATCAATGTCTCTCGGTCACGCCTACTCTGGGATTGAAGTGATCTCCGGCCAACTCGGTAATCGACCTTGGCAGTCAATCAACGAGCAGGAATGAGGAACGGCAAATAAATAACAGGTTTGTGTAGTTGGGTTTTTTTCCTCCCTTTTTTTCTTCTTTTCCCAAATGCCCTGTAACCTTAGAGTGGTAAGGAAACATCCATCAGGCATTTAAATGGCGTGTTTTTGCGCCCGTTCGTCCAATCGGGGGAACGGAAAGCTGCGGCGAATCAGATTAAAGGGCTCGAAGTTCCACTCTCTGGCTTTAATTACACGCTTTCGGATGCCTCCCAGGAATTTCCACTGACATGCAAGCACTGAGAGCACAATTGGCTTTGTTTAGGTGAAGCAAGACGTCTGGTCGAACCCAAGCCTATCTACAGTCGTACACTACATGTTATACACTGTTTACATTGGATCAGAAAACCAAGATGGCTGTACCGTAATGACCTCATACTTTTATACATTCATTCATTCATTCATTCATTTTCTACCGCTTTATCCGATCTTCCCTCGGGTCACAGGGAGTCTGTGTCTATCTCAGGCGTCTATGGGCATTAAGGCAGGATACACCCTGGATGGAATGCCAACCCATCGCAGGGCACACACACACACACACATTCACACACACATTCATACACTAGGGACAATTTTCCAAGGTGCCAATCAACCTACCGTGCATGTTTTTGGACCGGGGGGAAAAAAACCGGAGAACCCGGAGAAAAACCCCCTGAGGCACGGGGAGAACATGCAAAACTCCACACACACACATGGCCGAGACGGGAATCGAACCCGGATCCTGGCGGGTGTGAGGCGAACGTGCTAACCACTACGCCACCGTGCCTCCACTACTTCTATACACAGTTATTAAAATCCATGTCCATTTGTTTTCCATTCTCAGGAGGAGATTGGAGGAACGGGTCGCCTGCACCTGGATCAGTCCGAGGAATCGTTCCACTCGTTTGCACAGGATTTGAGAAGGACCTTCGTTGCTCCGTGTGCATGTCGGGGCGTGAGAAAGTATCGCTGCAGTACAGTAAGTATCGTGATATCACGCTTGTCGATACTGTATCAATTTCAGAGGTAAGAAGTAAACAAAGACGTTTCAGTGGTTTTTCCTGGTATCAGTAATTTCACTTAAATTCCGCTCGTTATATTTTATGTTTTTTAAAGCAAATAATCTGTTTATTTAATTTTATTTGGTGAATATTTTTTTCTTATTGTTGCTCACTGTTTTCAGCCCATTCACCCATTTCCAAGATAGATGGATGGATAGATAGATATATAGACAGACAGACAGACAGACAGACATAGACAGACAGATAGATAGATAGATAGATAGATAGATAGATAGATAGATAGATAGATAGATAGATAGATAGATAGATAGATAGATAGATAGATAGACAGACAGACATACAGATAGATATATAGATAGTTGGATGGATGGATGGATAGATGGATGATATATGATGGATGGATGGATGGATGGATACATAGATAGATGGATGGATACATAGATAGTTGGATGTATGGATGGATGGATGGATGGATGGATGGATGGATGGATGGATAGATAGTTGGATGGATGGATGGCGATAGATGGCTAGATAGATAGATATGGATAGATAGAGATCATAGATAGATAGATAGATAGATAGATAGATAGATAGATAGATAGATAGATAGATAGATAGATGGATGGATAGATAGGATAGATGGATGGATACATAGATAGATGGATGGATGTATGGATGGATGGATGGATAGATGGATGATAGATGATGATTGAATAGATGATGGAAATATAGATGGATGGATGGATCGATAGAAAGATAGAAAGATAGACAGACAGACAGACAGACAGACAGATAGATATATAGATGGATGGATAGATGGATGATAGATGATGCATTGATAGATGTTGGATAGATGGATGGATAGATAGATAGATAGATAGATAGATAGATAGATAGATAGATAGATAGATAGATAGATAGACAGACAGACATACAGATAGATATATAGATAGTTGGATGGATGGATAGATGGATGATAGAGGATGGATGGATGGATGGATAGATAGATAGATAGATAGATAGATGGATAGTTGGATAGATAGATAGATAGATAGATAGATAGATAGATAGATAGATAGATAGATAGATAGATAGATAGATAGATGGATGAATGGATAGATAGATAGATGACTGTGATAGAAAAGTGTGATCTTTACCTTTGTATTCCTATAGTATATAAAGATAAAGGGATATATAAGGGGGAATGAGTATGAAATGTTTTTTGGGGGCATGTTTATGATGTTATATTTTTCCTTACACGGCGTTCTGTGCTTGGAAAGTGCAACAACGTATTTGATATAGGAATAAAACGCAGAAACCATTACGGCGTTGATGGAACATTCGCTTTCACTCGTCCGTGTGTCTCCAAAATAGTGTTCAAGCACTGATGTGTGCAAAGAAAAACAAAGCCGCTGGTTTACAGAGTGCAGCGATCCAGTACGAGTATTTTAAGCGTTTCGACACGATGTTTCAAAAACGAGTTCCAATCAAGCCACATTTTCTTCTCCACTCATACCTGCTTTTCTTTTCTCTCTTTTTTTTTTATATACTAAGTGTAAGGGAATTAACCGGCTTGTCAAATTTGTCTCCAGCTCAGGAGCTTTTCTACAACACTCGCATCTGTCCGGATAAATTAAACATGAACTCCCGACACGGCCGCTGACGGATATAGTAACGATGACATCATCAATGTGGAGGCCTCCTGCTTCGCTACTGTACATCAGTAAACCACAAATCTTCCTACCATGTGGCGGCTATCCCAAACAAACACACACACACACAGGCATGACATCGAGACAGTATGTCTTGGAGTGAACCTGAGACTTGGAATACATTCACGATCTTTATACTGATATTCTTTATACTAAAGGATCCCAGTGCTGATTTTTTTATAATGCTAAATAGTACATTCAATTTCATTCCTTTTGTCTTACTGTGTTTACTACATTTTTATTACATTAAATTATTATAGTATATTTTATTAGATTACAGTATTTACGCTACTTATATAGAGTTGACCGGGGTATTTTACATTCTAGCAGTGCGGCAGACACAGGAGTACAAGATACACCTTTACCTTTATATTCTTATAGTAAGGGAAATGTATAAAGCTGAGTTTAAAATGAAAATAAAGTCTTTTGGGGTATTTTTATGATTTAAACTATAAAAACAAAAAAAAGAACATATATATACATATATATAAATATTATCTATATATATCTATATATATATATATATATCTATATATATATATATATATATCATAAACTTCAGTGCATCCACTCACGCTTCATAAATTTCCCCAGAATTACACCTACTAGCTGCGCATTCACAACAGGTATGATCTCCTCACTATATTAGCGTATATTAGCCGTATGGAACCTTACGCAAGCGCATCGCATTCCCAAATCCGTATTAACTGCAATAAAGCGCATTTTTACTGAACGCAATAAAGCGCTTCCGTATAACCTAAACACCGTATCACCAGTTTATATGGAAAAGCAACCGGAACACAATTCTTAAAGGAGCCACGTCCCATATTTTACACTTCAAACCACCACTAAACAAAGTAACGTTGAAATGAACAAGAAATTTATATTAAAAGAATAATTTCCAGAGTAAAATAAATATTAAATAATCAATAATTAAATTAAAGGGAGAGATTTTGAGAGAAATGTATATAATTATAACATCTTTTACAGTTACTTACAGTATTATAAACATGACACGCATACATTTATGGTACATTGAAATAATGCCATTAATATGCGATTAATCATGAGTTAACTCGTTGATAATTGATTGACACTGATAATATATATGTATCACAGACTTATACTCATATTGCTTTCTCATATGAGCAAAATTAGCATTCTACATACGCAGGACACTGTGGTCCATCCATCATCCCAATACTTTCACCTCCACTCATTCCAACCTTGCCCAGAGATTTAAAAGTCCTTGCTCAATTCTACCCTCCATTATTCATACCTGCCAGAACCTCAGCTGGGCTGCAGCCCATGACTGCCTCCGCTCTCAGCAACTTGTCCGAACTTCACCTGAGGCTTTGTTTCCACGCGTGCGATTTTCATAAAGATCCTCTCGACTATCAGAGAAGCCAAAGAAGCCTGACGCACGACCTGCACAGAGGTCGGAAATCCAAGCCCCGTTCTTGCTGAGAACGCAGGAAGTTCTGGGTTGCAACAAAGGATTCGGTTGTAATCAAAAAATCCTTTTACGACCATATGGGAATATAATCATGATGTCGACAAGACTCCAGTCAAACCCCAGCTGCTTCCTCACTACTCTAAAATACAAAATCCCCAATGATTAAATACATACACTCGCTAATGAGGGATCTGCACTGTGTGATAGATTGAATCTGATCACGCTTGTAGACTTATGCGAATTACAATCCATCGTCGGATTTGTGTCCGAATAATAAACGCATCCGAAAAAATTCCCAGATGATAATCACAATGAGACATTACATCAGTGTTGGATGAAGTACATATAAACCATTTATTTGAATTAAAGTAGAGATTTACACTTGATATTATTCCAGAGGAAAATTAAAATTGCTCACTTTAATCTTTCACTTGTGTAAAAGCACAAAATGTACTTAAATATAATATTATTTACTTAATCCATGAAGTTCATGCGGATATATTAATAGAATGATATCAATGATTGGCGTCTATTACAATTCTCAACGTGTATTTAAAATACAAAAATATTCGCACAGATTTGGAAAATTTTTGGAAATTTGCGTAAAATTTGTTTTGTAAATGTACCTGATGTAATTAATAAAAGATTTGAAATGTCGTGACGTTAAAATCAATTCAAATAGAAACACTTTTTTAGTAAAATGCAGTTACACGAAAAAGCTACTTTAGTACCGTCATTAATTACATTTTTAAATCAATAGTGTGTATTTTTATTTGTTTTTTTAATAAAAATAAAATCAAAATAAAATAGCCTTGGGTATTCTCATCCCAGCCATTCTCATCCTTCATTTCTCCACGCCTTGCATTATGGGAAAGTATTTGTTCTTAACTTTTACATCCTTCCATCCTTCGTCCTAATCAGCCTTTTTTTTGTCGTTAATTGCTATGCAGATCCGAACATGGACGATAGCGGAAACACAGATTGAAGTAAATTAAGGCCCTAATTTCCCACCACACTTGGCTGCGCGATGAAATGATATTTCTCCTTACAAGATTATTACAGATACTCCGTTACCCGTTATTAGCCGCGATCCTCCTTATAGGTGCACTAAAAATGGAGAACATCTGGCACTGAGAAGATTTTGCCCTCCGTATACACATGCATCCCTATCCATCAGCAGCTTTTGTCTTATGCAGACATTTCTGTCAATCTTATTCGATGGTAAAGTGTACCATTTTAGATGTATAAACACTCTTTTTTGCGTTACTGTACAGCAGGGGTGTACAAACTTTTTGTAAAGATTCGGTGAGCTGAAACTATGTTGTGGCCATTCAGTCTGTCATTCCTCGAACATTACAATTAAATGCAAATTAACAAATTCATCTTTTATATTTTATTGCAAATGGCAGATTTTTCATTTCTTCACTCATAAAACAAATAAATCTAAACAAGTTTTTACTAAAATCACTTTGTCTTGTTCATATTTTAAGGCCATGTAAGAAAACCTTCAGGAAGATTAAACATATTTAGGTTGATTTGAAACATTATATATTATTCACTATTAAATGGCAACCTTTAAACCTCTAAATCCAAATCCTGTCAACAGGAAAACAGACACTAACATTGATCTTATTCTGAAGTACAAAACGAGGGCAGATAAAAACGATAAAATGTGATTTTATTTTGCCTTAAATTTTATAGCTTTGCATCCTTCTTCTCTGAGCTTTACGCGAGAGTGTGGCTACAGGTCTTCTGGTGAAATTTAAAATAGCTTTTTTGTATTCTTGTACTTTATATTGTTGGTCCACAGTGCTGGCAGGCCGCATATTATTGATTTTATGAAAAGCATCCCAGATAGGGGATTTTGGGCTTGCAATATAAGTGATGACGCAATGTTTGATGCATTTTTACACCTTAAGATTTGCACCTTTTTTGACATTAATACATGTTGTATTTTGAAACGACATAGCATCTGTGCATTGTACAAAGCACTTTTTTTTTTACATAACATATTCAAATCTTGTATTTTGATGCAAAACAAAACCTGCTTGAGTAGGATTTTCTACATTCAAACGAGTACATAGTTGTAATTTGCATCTGCGTAAACAACAACAACAACAACACGGCTATTTTAGATGCACAAGTCTTCTACATTCAAACAAGTACATAAGTTTTCTGGTTTTGCCTTAGAGACATTTTGTATAACGAGGCTGTAGTAGGGATCGTGGTGTTTTTTTATACTGAATTTGTTTTGTTGTGGAAAAAATACGAAGAAAGAAATAAACAGGAAAAAACAGGAGAAAAAAAGTGATCATCGTTCTGTCAGTCACCAGAGAGGGCGCCACTTGCTTAACATCACGTGACCCATGCCAGTGCAGTATTCAACAAACGAAACGTTTCCGACTAAACTAAACTTTATTCTTGATATGTCTAGAAAGGGGCCGGAATACAGGGCCTCAGGGGGCCCGGGTTGACTTGAATAACCCTGCTCTAAGCATTCGATATATATTCTGAAGTGTAGTAACCTGGACTACACAGGGAAGAAGTTCGACCAGATTATTTAGAGTGTCTTTGCCGGCGCTATTGATGTAGGTGAATTAAAGGGTTCGGGAGAGTGCACTCGGCGTTCCGGTGAATCCCATTTGGTATGAGTTCAGAGATCTAGAGCAGATGATGATCTTCCTCTCCAACCCATGTAAAGCGCATATCTCCATGGAATTGCATCATCATCCTCCTGGAAGAGGTTTGGATCTCCGAGGGAACGGAGAATTGAATGTTAAAACAGTGTAAGAGATGAGGAAAGGAACAGCAGTGAAGCCGCCGCGCTCTGAGAGCAATCATTGATTATTTCCTTGTAACAGAAGAATGGCATCATGGTTCATTCCTGATTTACACATGAAAGCCTGCACGCGAGCGCCGAATGAAATATCGAAATCGCCTCGTGTCCCCGATCTGTCACCGTAAGTGTCCTATCAGGAAAAGTGACAAAGCAGCTATTACACCCTGCCACATGAAACATACTTTTGATATATCGATATAATGTGTGTTTCCTCCCTTTAGGCGTTTCTTTTTTTTTGGAATGAGGGAAAATGTCAAGGACACAAAAAGCCTACTATAGTTAGCACACGGTATTTAGGC
Source organism: Kryptopterus vitreolus (assembly GCA_030449085.1). Classification (NCBI taxonomy): domain Eukaryota; kingdom Metazoa; phylum Chordata; class Actinopteri; order Siluriformes; family Siluridae; genus Kryptopterus; species Kryptopterus vitreolus. Next base: position 1,229,097 of record JACRUU010000018.1, read on the forward strand.
ATTGGGAAATTAAACCGGATAAATATTAGAATAGATGAAATTGTGTTGTATGATGTAAAAGACTGTATTGTTGTTTATTAAATCGTGCATTTATTTATCAATTGTTGATTAAAAGAAACCATTTGTTCTCGATCTACACCATATCGTATTGGAATTCTTGACTTTTCCCACTTTTTTAGGATTTGTCCCTCAAAAACCACGAACTTTGGCTACGTTTTGCCTTTAATCTCCATTTATTCTTATTTATTTATATATTTTTTTGTTTATTTATTTTTACTCATTCTCCATTTATGTCTTACCAAAAGAATGGGGTTTGTTTATAATAGTAAATGGGAACTATATGTAGGGGGAGGAATATATATATAATATATATATATATATATATATATATATATATATCTATATATATGTGTGTGTGTGTATATATATATATATGTGTATATATATTCAATATATCTATATGTGTGTGTGTCTATATATATCTCTGTGTATATATATATCTATATATATGTATGGGTGTGTATATATATATATAATATGTGTGTATATATATATATATATATCTATAGTAAATTATGGGGTGTGTGAAATATAGTATATATGTGTATCTATATATATTATCTGTGTGTGTGTGTATATATATCTATATATATATATATATATGTGAAAAAAATATAATGTGTTTGTTGTCCCCGATTCCCTTCATTTTTCTTCCATGCATGTTGTCACACTTTAATGTTTCAGATCGTTTTCAGATCAAATTTAAATATTACTCAATATTAACACAAAACGCAGTTTTTAAATAAAGGTTTTTTATTTTTATTAAAGGGAAAGAAAATCCAAAACTACATGGCCCTGTGTAAAAAAAAAAAGCCTCTTTTCTCCTATAAACCTAATAACTGGTTGGACCGCCCCTTCGCAGCAACAACTGCAATCAAGCAGTTTTGGTCTCCTGGTCTTTGCAGGATTATTGTATTTTGAGCGTGAACCGCCTTTTTAAGGTCACAGCACAACATCGGAATATGTAGAGAATAATCTGTAGTTAAATGCAAAAAAAAAAATCAACACAATGTTACATTTGTGAGAAAGCCCTGAAGGCTCTTGATATTGTAATAAAAGTTGCCTTAGGGAACGTAACACCGCCAAAATTCTACTGCTGGACCCCGGAGCACGGCATTTAACCCCCGACTGTACAACTGAGACACCCGTGAATCACTCTGGAGAGCGAAATATGCTATGAATAAAAATAAAAGGACAGCAATTTACAAACAAACATGTTATAAAACGAGGGATTATTTTAGCCAATCGGAATTGAGGATTCTGTCCTATAAACTTGCGTAGGAATGCCAAGAGGTCAAACGCTAAGCTGTTACACATAAAATGATCAATTCCATTGAATTACCGAGACACTCATGTAATTGGACTCGTCCAAAATGTGGTCCGAGGTGATTCCATCAAAGAGGAGCGTGTAATTTCACGCATCGGTTTCATAGATTCGTCCGATGGCGCATCGTAGGAACGCCATCAAGCGATTATCTTTGCCTGGTAGTCTTCGATGTCAAAAACGATGTGACGTGAGTCATTTTGCTTTCAATCCGAACGGATTATTCTCAAAACGAGCATTTCTTTTTGTTTTTTTTTTCCTCTGTTCCTCTTAGCACAAAGGGAAATATTTAAAGGCTGAGTCCATATTTATTCAATTATTCGTGTCCATGTCCGTTTTCACAACTCGCCCCAGGGGCCGGAAATCAATAGGGATATTCGAGAGATTGCGTGGAGAAGGAAAAAAAAAAAAAAGGAAGAGAAATTCGATCAGGTGGCTTTTGAGCGCGTGCTTCTTGATGCCCGGGCCTTGAAATCGGCTTCGCCTATCCATCATGCTTTTTTTTCCTGGGCATAAGACATTATGGCGTGACCAAAAGAGAGAGAGAGAAAGAGGAAAGAAAGATAAAATGGCAGAGAGAGAAAGAGAGAAAGGGAGGGGGACGGGGAAAAAAATAAATAAATCCACCATCAGCCTTTTATAATCAATATCCATTTCCAGCGCCTGTCACTTTGTTATTCGGAGCCGGCTCTCCAAAGTTGTACATTAGCAAATTGATAGTCTAATACCAAATAAAATATCACCTTGGACTCGCATGCCTGCATTAATCTTCATTAAGACGACTGCGTGAGCGAACGGTGCGTTTTTCCCCACCTCCGCTCGGAGATAAATACATCATTCGACACGTGTGCGCTTAATGGAGTCAGTGATGGGCGTCTCGATCGAAAAGACAGACATACTTTTTTTTCCCCCTCACACTCGCCTCCATTAAACAAAAAATAAACAAAACAACCGCGGCTTGAAACAAAGACACTTTATCAAAACATGCGTTTCTCCAGCCATGTCAATTTAACTACAATATATACTGTAACTGACGGAGTAAACGGTGTAACGAGACGTTTCTCCAGAGCCCTGAAGCTACAACAATCTACAGAAGGGTGTAGTTGTGGGTGTGGGAGTGCAGGTGTAGGGGAGGAGTTGAAGTGAACTAGCTCCGCTAAATACACTTGTGATTCTCCAAATGTGCACCAAAATGAGCCGCGTGTTGCTTTAAAAATTCAGACACTACTTTTGTTTAGTGTATTTAGTAATGCATTTAATGCCTTATTATTACATACCTTAAACTGAAGGGGTATATACAGGGGTGTGTGTAGAGGGATATGGAGATATATATATATATATATATATATATATATATATATATATATATATATATATATATATATATATATATATATATATATATATATATATATATAGGGGTATATATAGGGGTGTGTGCAGGGTGTGTGCAGGGACATGTACAGGGTGTAGAGGGGTATATAATAGGGGTATATACAGGGGTGTGTGCAGGTCTGTAGAGAGATATATACTGGGTATGTACAGGGGTGTGTACAGGATTGTGCAGGGGTATATACAGGGGTGTGTAGAGGGATATATACTGGGTATATACAGGGGTATGTACAGGATTGTGCAGGGATATATACAGGGGTGTGTAAAGCGGTATATACTGGGTATGTACAGGGTTGTGTACAGGATTGTACAGGGATATATGCAGGGGTGTGTAGAGGGGTATGTACAGGGGTGTATACAGGATTGTACAGGGGTGTGTACAGGATTGTACAGGGGTATATACATGGTTGTATACAGGAATATATGGTGACAAGGAGGTGTGATGGCGGCCTGCAGGAAAGATGATGGATGAAGGTGGACAGTGTGCAGCCGCATGTGAGATGGAGTTTGAACAGGGATCATTGCGTTGTTAGCTGGCTGTCTGCTGTTCATTACACCCATCTCACGTACACATACTCGCCAACACACACACACACACACAGACCCCTCGTGATTTTCTTGACAAGAGTCCTTATTACTGTGAACAATCCATTTATTTATTTATTTATTTATTTATTTTTAGATTTATAATAGAAAAAGCTTTCTTCGTTTTTTTTCCCACTGATAGAACTGAACACGTTTAAAAATGGAACTCAATTTCACTTTGATTAGTGAAACCGCTTAAACGTAATAAACACGACGCCGAAATCGCTGCTTATCCCAGTGATGAAAGTAAGTGGCTTCATGTAACGAGGCTTTGGGTAGAAAAGTGAGCTGTTTCCTCTAATGCTTCCTATATAATATACAGCAGTTCCATGGAAACGCCTTTACTTCCTGTGTAGCTGTTATTTACTCATATTATTATTACTAATATTCCCTTATTAACATATCTCGCTATACAAATTCTAATTCACTGCTAATTTACAATGTTTAAACTTTGTTTTAAACAATGTTTATAAACTTTTCTGTGCTTACTGTTATTTGTATTATATATATATATATATATATATATATATATATATATATATATATATATATATATATATATATATATATATATATATATATATATATCATTCATCATTCATTCATCTTCTACTGCGCTTATATCCGATCTTTCCCTCGGGTCACGGGGGAGTCTGTGCCTATCTCAGGCCGTCTATGGGCATTAAGGCAGGAATACACCCTGGTTGGAATGCCAACCCATCGCAGGACACACACTCTCACATTCACACACACATTCATACAGTCATACACTGTCCCTAGTGTATATATATATATATATATATATCTATATATATATATATATATATATATATATATATATATATATATATATATATATTACTATATATATATATATGTACTGCATGTATATAAATAAACAGTAAGCAAAGAAAACTTTATAGGGAAATTATTTTTAAATGAAACGTAAGAAAAAACACAAAATTGAACACAAAAACATTGTTAAGGAAATAGCTTTATTATACACAGAAAGGGCAGGGTATGGTGTGGGGAAATAGTTAAAATATGTAAAATATATAAAGCACAAAAAAGTTCTCATATATAGTATATATAGTATATATATATATATATATATTATATATTATATATATATATATGTGTGTGTGTGTGTGTGTGTGTGTGTGTGTATTATATTATACAGGAAAAAAATAGCTGAATCACGTACAAGAATCCTTTGAAATTGAATGGAAATTTGTTTTCTTTGATCTAATTTGTGTAATATTTCGTCCTTGTAAAAAAACAACAACCTGTTGCCGCTTCCGAAGGCGCACGATTCTGAAAGTGATGCGTATCCGTATTATACCTTCAGCACGAATTATATCTCCTCATTTATTCGAGCGCTCATGCATCCATGCTGCGTTATTGCTCAGAGTTTTGGCCGTTTTGGGGCTTTGGCTCCTTGGCAACCGCGCGAGATCAGCCGGACGAGAGTCAAACACATTCATCAACGGTTCGTTGGATGCCGATTACTCACCGAGGGCTGTCCACTGTACTCACCCGTTTAAAAAATGAGCGGTCCAAGAGGTCAAAAACAACCTCCCACTGCCAAGCCACATAATCAGATCTGACAGGCAGTTTCCCGGCAGGCCAGCCCACGGTCCAACCCATCAGGAGGCTGAAACAGATGAGCATTCACACTCTAAATCACATCTCTCCACCATGGTAACCTCAAACACGCCTTTATTGACGTTGAAAGGGCCCAGGAATTCATTAACTACAAATCCATGACTCGGAGAATCCCAGATTACGGTCGGTTTCCTCCGATATCGACAGCCAGTTTGGCTCCCGTAATGCTGCGTCCGCACAGTGTTTCAAACCCTGTATATATATGTGTGTGTGTGTGTGTGTGTGATATGTAAATATCGCTCGTCCATGTGATCTTCCTGCCAAATAAAGCGAACAATTAAAGTGTGCAACAAACAAAAACAAACGGGCGCACTCAGCAAACCGACACGACCCGATCCCAATCTATTCCATCAATCTGCTGCAAATTACCTCGTGAGCAACCCCCCCCCCCCCCCCCCCCCCCCCCCCCCACCCCCCCCCGACTACCCATACACCCCCCCTAACTGAATCTGTTAGCGCAGCATTTTATTCATTACATTACCCAAAACCCATCTCGATGACATCAATCAGGGCTGCCGAAGATTGCCGTCGGGATTGATTTCTTTGCGCGGAAAAAGCCGAGCATCAGGATTCCAGGCGTCGCCCTTTTATTTCAGGGAATTCGAAAGGGGTTGAAATGCGGTTGTTTTTCGTGAATATCAATCCGACGGAGGAAAAAAAAAGCGTTTTTGTTCTCGTAAAAAGTCGCGGATTTGTTCGTTTACGCTTCGGTATTCATGCCGTCATAAGGATACCAATATTATGAGACCTTTTGAACGCGGAATTAGGGGCCCACACAAAAGGCATTTTCCCTCCATTTGAACCAGGAGACCCTTGAAGATACGCTTTGCATGGTAACAGTATATAAAATATTGCATCAGTATATAACAATAAATAATAACAATATAAAGAATATATGATCATTTGCATTACATATATACGGTATACAGAGGAAGGTAATACAGTGAGAGTAAATGAGCAATGATTATAAGTACATAGCATATGTAGAATATATAGAATATATAGAATTATTTGCATATGTAAACAACGATGGCGGCGTGTACACAACGTGAGGCTCAAAAATCCAGATCTTTCCAGAAGGTTATGGAGGGATGGGAGATTTTTATAGTAGTAAAGTACCACCAAGATTCCCCCTGTTGGGCCCCTGAGCAAGGCCCTTAACTGTCATGCTTAATGAGATAATTATAGGTGGAATAGGATGTTAAAAAAAAAAAAGCAAGCACATACCGATCTAACAATCATGCTTTAATAATGGGTTGTTTATTCGTCTAATGTGAAACAAGGACAGTTAAAGGCCAATACAGTGTGAAGGCCAATCTGAATCAAAAGCCGAGCGAAGGAGAGACGGAGGTCGAAACGATAGACAAGCGGACGAGAAACAAGAACGAGTGCACGAACCAAAACATCGACGCCGCTTCAATCAGAGTAATCAAGACTTTGTAACGTCGAACAACAAAACACACAGGGAGCGTATGCTTCTCTTATGATTGTGTGTGTGTGTGTGTGTGTGTGTGTGTGTGTGTGTGTGATCATGTAATTGCTAGTGCTAAATTCAAAGGGAGTCTGTGCATGTGTACTGGGAATTTTAGTCCATAAAGTACTCTGAAGAGGATACTTCATAACACATCATAACAGCAAATGTAACTTTTGCTTATGTTCCCAGGTGTACGGTGGTTTAGTGGTTAGCAAGTTCGCCTCACACCTCCAGGATCCGGGTTCGATTCCCGTCTCGCCCATGTGTGTGTGGAGTTTGTGCATGTTCTCCCCGTGCCTCAGGGGGTTTTTCTCCGGGTTCTCCGGTTTCCTAACCCGGTCCAAAAACATGCACGGTAGGTTGATTGGCACCTTGGAAAATTGTCCCTAGTGTATGAATGTGTGTGTGTGTGTGTGTGTGTGTCCTGCGATGGGTTGGCATTCTATCCAGGGTGTACCCTGCCTTAATGCCCATAGACGCCTGAGATCTGAGGGGCTCCCCGTGACCCGAGGGAAGATCGGATAAAGCGGGTAGAAGATGAATGAATGAATGCATAGTGTTGTACTAAAGTGCCACCAAGATTGACGCTGTTGGGCCCCCGAGAAAGGCCCTTAACTTCCCTGCTTAATGAGATAATTATAGGTGGAATGGGATGTTCAAGAAAAGCACAATCTAACAAACAGGTGCTTTTGTGCATATACTAAGTTTTAAGAACGGCATGAATAATAATAAATGGCTTACTTATTCCTTTGTTTATTTGTCGACTATAAAACATTTAAAGGCAAATACGATGTGACAGCCTTTTCTTTTCAACCTCCCGAACTTCCTCTTAACCACCGAATCCTACGGTGCGTCAAAGTTTCTAACCCATGACGCAGACGATGGCGTTTTTTGCTGCAAAGTCAGAGGTTGCGTTCTCTTGCATGAATGAATAAATAAAGAACGTGGCGTCTAGACTGAGTCAAGCCTTTTAGGAAGAGCTCATCGCAGCGTCAATAAGGTTCTTAGAGATTTGACAGGCCGGTATGGATCCGGTATTGAAACCGAGCCAAGCTGTCGATGCACGAGGTCTTAGCAGGTGTCTGGCACTCCAGCAGACGCCAACAATGCCTCCATTATGATCCTTGGGTTTTTGTTTTTGTTTTCTCTCGAGCACAAGCATTACTGTGATGGAAAAGGTCACGAGACTATTTGTATTGACCAGACGACACTGTGTTGTTTTGGCCACTACAGGAGGCATCTGCGATTTGCCTCGCCTTTTCACAAAATGACCCCGATTCCATGCAGAGCTTCGTCACAATTTTAAGCAGAACTTTTTTTTATTTTCTTTTTCGACCAATAATACTGAGACTCTCCACTGACTTTACCTTCTCCACCACAATAATTTGCTTTTATCCATAACCACCATTCAATAGTAATTGCTTTCAGGGTGACTACTTTAGTAAATGCACACATGGAAAGATTTATTGTGCTTGGTGTTTATTTTCAAGATGCTTTTATGATCTCCCAACACCGCCCCCCCCCTCCCCCTTCCTGTTTTATGTAGCTGATGTGAAAGCAATAAGCTGAGAGGTTCAGCTATACTGTGAGCTTCAGAGTACCCAATTAGGATGTTTATGACAACCTCCCTGTCTCAGCGATACAGTAGAAAGCAGAGAAAACCTGCCGGAGGGAGCCCGAACGTGTACATCCTATACTTTTTATTTTGATTGTAGCTCAATAAGGCTGGTGGCGCATAGAAAAAAAACACACAAAAAAAACAAATACGAGTTTGTTTTCTCTGGGAACATCATGAAAGCTTTATCCATCCTGAGCTTGAAATGCGAAGTGAGACCTGGAACGAGGAGTGGGTTGTAAAAATTCCGATTCATTGTTTAAGTTGAAAGTAGGAATGTTTTGTCGCCTGAAGAACAGATCTAGGCTGAAAGAAATAATGAGGTAGACTAGGATTGTTTGAGAACGTTCCGGTTCAAATCACGTACAGACCTTTGCACTTTACAGGTGAATATCGGACCTTCAGGATCCTGGAGAGGTTATGGAATCAAAGTTCAAATGTCAAGAACTCAAACGTGGCACGTCACACCATTTCATGCGGCCTGCAGGAGTTTAAAAGATGCGTGATTGTCTTAAAATAAGGTGTGCATTGATAATAAACTACATCTCCCACAATGCATTCGACTATTCGTCCTACGAAGTGACGCCACTAGAGTTAAGTGCATTGGAAAATTCATTCATTCATTCATTCATCTTCTACCACTTTATACGATCTTCTCTCTGGTCACGGGGAGTCTGTGCATATCTCAGACGTCTATGGGCATTAAGGCAGGATACACCCTGGATGGAATGTCAACCCATCGCAGGACACACACACACACACACACACACACACACACACACAACACACCACACCACACTCACTCACATTCACACACTAGGGACAATTTTCCAAGGTGCCAATCAACCCACCGTGCATGTTTTTGGACCGGGAAGGAAACCGGAGAACCCGGAGAAAAAAACCCCCTGGGAGGAAAACCCCCCTGGGGCACGGGGAGGCACGGGGAGAACATGCAAACTCCACACACACATGGCCGAGACGGGAATCGAACCCGGACCCTGGAGGTGTGAGGCGAACGTGCTAACCACTAAACCACCATTGCCCCATGTATTGGGAAATTTTCTATCCCAAAATGTCCAGGAAGCGAAAAATTGGTGCAGATTTAAGGCACTTAAGAAAGAAAGATGGGAAAGCTATACTGTGTGTTTTGTCTTATGAGGCGGCGTCGCCCATCAAACACTATATACTGTCTTATAGTTACAACTGACCCTTTGAGGCCAACCATAATACTGATGTGGCCCATGGAGATAATGAGTTTCACACCCTTGGGTTAGACAGTTACCCCCAACCCTCTTCCTGAAACTAGCATTCTTTTGCACTTTGGTTGAAAAAAAATCCTCTCGACAGGGTTTTAGGTAGTTTGTATTTTAAGTTTTATAGAGGCTCACCTTTTGTACGTCGCTGAAGGCCGTAAATGTAAAATCCTTTTCTGCTATTTAAGCCTGTATAGTCATTTTTAAAAAATTAAAAATGTCATCATCATCATCATCCTGGTTTCTATGTATGTAATTACAGGATTATTGAACACATTTAGCGGCAAGATAAAAGATTTACGCATGCGCATAACGAGAATTCGAAACGATCTGTCGATAAAGTATTATTCTAATACGCATTAAAGCAGGAAAACATGAAAGCTTTATATTCAGCATAAAAGCTAAATATATCTGTACATAATGATTGTCATGTGGTAATTCTTTGTGTAAAATTTATTCTTCGGGTTGTAATCGTAGACGTCTCATTATCCATCATTTTATTTCTCTAATTACCGTCGTACAACCTATTTCCCCCCCACAACACCCCCCGCCTTTGTGTCCCACCCTCGTCTCCGGTGCTTATATCAGCAGGTTGTAAAAGTAGTAAAAGGGATTTGAAAAGGTAAAAACGGATGGAAGTAATTTCCTCGCCGCACGCCGCATTTACCCGAGTTAATACAAAACCAATCCGAGCGGTGTGAGAGAATAGAACAAATGATTATTCCGCATAGAAAATGAATAGCCCCTGGAGTCCGCTTTAGAAATAGAAACGTATAAACACATCCCTTTCTCCTCCTTAAACAGAAGGATTTTATTTTTTCAGAATATAATCAGCAATACTTATGCTGCTGGCAGACAGGATCCTAACCTGAACTTGGATTTATTAAGGAGAACACAAATTGGACACCTTTGGACAGATTCTATGCAATAATAATATAATAGTAAATAAATTAATTAATTAGTAATAATAATAAGGGGGGCACGGTGGTTTAGTTGGTTAGCACGTTCGCCTCACACCGCCAGGGTCCGGGTTCAATTCCCGTCCCGTCTCGAGGTTTTTGCATGTTCTCCCCGTGCCTCAGGGGTTTTTTTTTTCTCCGGGTTCTCCGGTTTCCTTCCCGGTCCCATAACATGCACGGTAGGTTGATTGGCATCTTGGAAAATTGTCCCTATTGTGTGAATGGGTGTGTGGCATTCCATCCAGGGTGTATCCTGCCTTAATGCCCATAGACACCTGAGATAGGCACAGGCTCCCCGTGACCCGAGGGAAGATCGGATCGGGGTTAAAGCGGTAATTTAGAAGAATAATAATAATAAAATCAGACATGGTGAAACGTTGCATTTGGTGTCCTGATGACTTTAAACCCCATCGTGACTTTAAAAGATTCCGCAGAATGGATATATAGAGCAAGAAACTCATCGGCTATAATGACTGTGGATAAGAATTCCGCCAAATGGCGTAAATGTTTATATATATATATATATATATATATATATATATATATATATATATATATATATATATAGTTATAAGGGTTTTTAGAGCGGATAGAAGGAAATGCGATATTTTCAGCGTCTTCCTGTGAGAGTTGATGTGTTTTTGTTCTCACAAACCAAGAGCCACGAGGGCCGGCACAAGTGGCAGTGCCAGGATTGCTGGAAACGCACAATCTTCCACTTGACCGAAATCTCCCTGGAAATCAAGTAACACAAGAAACCATTAACCATCATTTACATTTACGCCATTTGGCAGACGCACTTATCCAGAGCGGCTTGCAGCTGAGCAATTGAGGGTTAAGGGCCTTGCTCAAGGGCCCCACTAGTGGCAGTTTCTTCGGGTCCAGAGGCCAATTTCTCCCCATCAATCGTCTCAACAGGTAGATCCTGATCTTTCCTACGTTACGCACACTGGACATTTATTCCAACTGCTCTTTTTTTTTTGGTGGAAAAGAAAATTGATCTGAAATCATTTAGCGAGTGAAATAGATCACATCACACAGCACCGGGAATACACAATACATTTTGACTACTGACCCGGGTAAACAAATAAAGCGTTAGATGAAGACTCGTGCCAACCCTGTTAGAAAAGGAACCAAACAGAGTTGCCTTTGAAAGGTTAACAAAAAAAAAAGGAGGGGGTTAAAAAAAAAATCAAAGCTCACAGCATGTCATTAGACTCTGACAGGACTGGATCGCTGCCAATGAGAGACATTTTTTTTGCAACACTCCTCGGGCTGGTATGAACCCCCTATGGCAAGCTTTTGAGGTTCGGATTTCAATGTCAATTAAAAGCCGTGTCGACAGAGATGATTTGTCAACTTTGGCAAAAGCCACAAGCGATTTGGAGAAATGTTCTCGCGGAGACGGGATTCTAAACAGTGGGTTTCATTTGAAAACGTTCACGTCGCTCTTATATATAAGGACAATAATTACTGTTTATCAAGGTAAATGACTGCATGGTTGGGGTGTAACGGTACACATATTCATTCATTCATTCATTCATCTTCTAGCGCTTTATCCGATCTTCCCTTGGGTCACGGGGAGCCTGTGCCTATCTCAGGTGTCTATGGGCATTAAGGCAGGATACACCCTGGATGGAATGCCAACCCATCGCAGGACACACACACACATTCATACACTAGGGACAATTTTCCAAGGTGCCAATCAACCTACCGTGCATGTTTTTGGACCGGGAGGAAACCGGAGAACCCGGAGAAAAACCTCCTTGAGGCACAGGGAGAACATGCAAACTCCACACACACATGGCTGAGACGGGAATCGAACCCGGATCCTGGCGGTGTGAGGCGAACGTGCTAACCACTAAGCCACCGTGCCCCTGGTACACATATTCATATCCAATGAAATCCTTTTAACATGCGGAACAGGGTTTCCTCAGGAACGTTTTTAGCATTTAGCCTCACTCTTTTAGCACATTTTAAATTATTATTATTATTAATAAACCTAAAATCACGATGCCACGGGTATAAAGCAGAAACTATAGTTAATGCGGCGTCACTTTGGACAATCCGGAAATATTTGTCTTGGGTGAAAATGCTAAAGAACCAACAGTGCCAGCATTAGCTGCTAATCAGATAACGTTAGCAGCTAGCGTTATGGGTTATTTAGCATTTTTAAAAAGCTAACAATCACACATAAAGGAGTAAGTTAATACATAATGGAAGGAATGAAGATGCGTCTACTGAAATCAGTAGATCTGTTTAGATTATATTTTTAATACAAAAAAACTATTAAATGTAGAACAAGGGTACACACTTTTATGCTTTTATGTCTTACCCAAATGGGGTCTATATAATATTTATTTTTCGATTTATTTCATTTAATCATTTTATTTTGTGCCGATTTAATCAATTACTCTACTGAATCAATATAATATACTTTTATTAATGTAAATATATCATTTTAATCAACAACTCTATCGAATCAATATAATATAATTTGAATCTAATGTCATTTTTTTATTTCTTTTTTATTTATATAAAATAATATTTATATATTTCACCTAAAATTGCTCGAATGTATCGCTACCGTGACTTAAAACCCGAGGTAGGTACCCGAAGCGTAGATTTTGTGTGCCATTAAACCCCTACAATGTGTTAATCAGTTTAAAACACGAAACAAAAATAGAATAAATTCAATGCAATATACCAGAAATCTTCACGACACATCAAATGAACCACTTGAATTTGAACGTTATTGCTTTAGCAGAAATAGCCAAATCACACAGGAGATTCGAGATCAGTGGGAAAAGCAATTACAGGCATCGCAGAACAAGTTTACCCTCGACTGAATTGCTTTTGTTTGGGACTGGAGTAATAAATACCTATAAAATAATCATTAACACAAAGTTGTAATATAGAAATACTTTTTCAGCATGCTTTATTTCACACTAGCGGGGATGAGCCTATCGTCGTTCTTCTCTCCCTTCCACATCAGCACTTTTCCCTTCCTCGTTATAGTTCTCCAGCAGCCCGATGCCAGCTTTTCGCTGTCAGACGAAAGAATTATATTGGCAATAATGCTCTAGAATTCACAGAGGGGGAAAAAAATACTTCTGGTGAATGTATTTTAACTAAAGCTGGTTGACGCACAACAGTCGAGATGGACAAAATTCACTTGTTTTTTGTATACGGGAGGGTGGGGGGGTGGAGCTCAGTGGTTACTCATGGCTACTCATCAGAAGGTCAGGGGTTCGAGCCCTGGTATCGCCAAGTTGCTACTCTTCGAGCAAGACCCTTAACCCTCTGTGCTCCAGGGGGCCTGCGCTCTGAACCCAAACAAATTGGGATACCCGGAGAAATACGTGGAATTTCACTGTGCTGTCATATGTATAAAGAACATTGTCTCAAAGCAGCTTTGAATAAATAATGCAGTAATAAAGAATGAGTAAGTTCTTAATAAGTGTCCCCATTGAGCAATCCAGTGTCTTCTGTGGGAAGGAAAATCTTCCTGACATTGCATAAGGAAGTATCCCCAAAGAATCCTTGGGGAACTCTTGGTCTGTTTGGTTAAGTGGTCAGCACGTTCTCCTCACACCGCCAGGGTCGGGGTTCGATTCCCGTCTCGGTCATGTGTGTGTGGAGTTTGCATGTTCTTCCCGTGCCTCACGGGGTTTTCCTCCGGGTTCTCCGGTTTCCTCCCGGTCCAAAAACATGCACTGTAGCACCTTGGAAAATTGTCCCTAGTGTATGAATGTGTATGTGTGTGTGTGTGCCCTGCGATGGGTTGGCATTCCATCCAGGGTGTATCCCGCCTTAATGCCCATAGACGCCTGAGATAGGAATAGGCTCCCCGTGACCCGAGGGAAGATCGGATAAAGTGATAGAAGATGAATGAATGAGTATTGAAAGGAATTTTGAATAGTATATTGATTTGACATCATTTAGAATTGAACTAACTTTGTCCTCCTGCCCTTGTGAAAGTCCGACAAATCCACAGTATATTGATTGAGAATATGTCCATCTTGCAGAGCATTTCCATGACAACCTTCTGAGACCCCCTCAGTTACTTCCAAAAGCAGCTTTGAGACACCCAGAGTCAGATGGCTTTTACAGATATCGGTGTGGACCACGCAAATCAGCCCCCACAAGTGCTGAGATTGACATGGGAGAGCTTTGGGAATGAGCAGATATTGAATGCTGGATCTTCTTGGAGTATCCGATAACTGCTGACCAGGCACTTTTCGGATATTTGAACCCCCTTTGCTCCCGACTATCCTTTTGACTCTGAGTGTCTAATATGCTATCCAGGGTCATTTTTCTTGGCGTTTTTTTTGGTGCTCTATAATAAAATATGATTGTAAAGCTTGGAAATGCGAAAGAATGTCTGTTGGGAAATTTGATTTCTTCCAAACAACCTTTCTTCTCGCTCAAACAAAGAGGGGCACATATGTGAACCTGTATTAGATTTATTCACAGTTAATTTATAATATGTAATGAAGAGTTTATAGTGAAATTGGTCACATGGGGGTGGAGGTTGTAGAAAGTGGCACGGGAAATCTGGTTTATTAATAATGATAATAATAATAATAATAGTTCATTACATTTATATAGTGCTTTTCTAGAGCACCCAAAGCACTTTTACATTATGAGAGGGGGATCTCCTCAACCGAATTTATTAAGACAAAATTCGCTTTTCGTTAGATTCAATTTATATGACGTAACGCCCAGATCTAGCTTGAACAGAGATTGCACTAGTTACGTAATAAATAGCTGATGCCCCGCCCCCTCCGCCCTTCCATAGTCACTAACTATCCTGTTTCCCCTCAGCTAAATGCTGGCCTTAAAATCTCATTCAAAAAGCGAAATTCTGACATGGCTTTTAACTTTGGAATACACCTTTTAATAACGTCCCCACGTGATAACGACATTACAGTTTAATATACCGTGTGCATTATTTCAATAATTCATTCCAGCACGCGCTGATGTAATCACTGGCCGGGGCGAATACAATTCGACCGTTAATATTTCAGGACCATTTATCTTTTTTACACTCGCGTGGTACTTACGATCCCTAGCGGATCTGTCCGCGCACCATCGATTGTTTGAGGAGGTCTCTGCGTGTGAGCTATGCATCTCATTCCAGTGAATAAAATGAAGCAATAATTAGATCAAAATGAGACGCCGCAAGCGCCGTTTGCATTCTCCGCGCCCGTTACTTACCATCCCGAAATCAAGACAGATTAAGCCGTTATGCAGGTGTAATTAGTTCTCGTGATGCAAATATCGGAGCACTAACAACGCTCGCAGCCCTTAAGGCCGAGCCGAGACAACTGTTTATTATAAGGTCATCATCTCCTTATTCGTATCCGCATTTTCAGCGACCTCTTTGCCGTGCCCGTGGAACTGTCATAAATCTGAATTAGACAGAGATTCATTACCGTCCCGGGTTATATTTCATGTACAGAGAAGCAGCCCGAAAGGCAATAAGGAAAGCAATTAGACGGAAACAGAAACCCCGGCAGGAGCGTTTTTTGCGATTTGTCTCGCCATGCTAATTAGTGCGAAGGTCTGAAACATTACCAAATACTTATTACAGGTCAGGTATTAATGTGACCTATAGAGGGCTACAAGATCCACTTTGATATTCCAGTTTGCACCAAATATCACAACGGGTTGTGTCTCTTTTATAGCCATGTAGAATAGAATAGAATAGCCTTTATTTGTCACATATATATTACAGCACAGTGAAATTCTTTTCTTCGCATATCCCAGCTTGGTGTTTAGTAGCTGGGGGTCAGAGGGTTAAGGGTCTTGTTCAAGGACCCAAGGGCGGCAGCTTGGCCATACCGGGGCTTGAACCACGGATCTTCCGATCAGCAACCCAGCACAGAGCTACCCCCTCCCATGTCATTGTTTCAATGCATTCATTACATAGAGTGACTTACAACTGAACAGCTGAGGGTTAAGGGTCTTTCATAAGGGCCCACTGGTGGCAGCATGGTAGTGTCGGTGGTGGGATTTGAACCAGCGATCTTCCAGTCCAGAGTCCAGTGCCTTAACTACCTAAGCTACTACCTCCCAAACAAAAATTGAAGGCCTGCAATTGTCTAGAACATCCCTGGATATAGTTTTAAATAAGAGAACCAAACCTGTTCGACAAAGTGAGATCTCGAGTGACCCTCTGTAACGGTCTGGCCACAAGCATAGCGAACACTTTTTGTGATTAAGATAACACTTTTATTAATCCCAAAGGAAATTCTTGAATTCAGGATCTTATTTGTGGAACGTATAAATAGAATGCTGAGTGCAACCCAGGCCTCCTTTTTACACAAGGACACCCGAAAACAATCGAGTGGAACATCTTCCTGGAAGAATGATGATTATTATAAAAAAAAAAAAACAGGGAGTAAATGTTGTCAATAGTGGACAAATGTTTACCTATAAAGATAACAACGAATTAATTCCTGTGTTCGGCGAATAGGGTTAAGGAGAACTCATGAGGATACACCCGTCGTGAGCAACATCTTGCGCGGGATCGGGTTGAGAAAATCCCTTATCTCTTGGCAACACTCTTCTGTGATAACATGATCCTCTCGCAATACAGTGAAAATGGCAGATCGTCCAGATAGCTTAATCCTGCACAAAAGGGGGAAAGATTACAAATGTGGAGTACAAGATGTTTATCAGCAAACGGTGTCAGTCAACCAGATGCACGAGGAACCTCAATGGCGCCTGAGTAATAATATATATATATTATATTATATATGGGGGCACGGTGGCGTAGTGGTTAGCACGTTCGCCTCACACCGCCAGGATCCGGGTTCGATTCCCGTCTCGGTCATGTGTGTGTGGAGTTTGCATGTTCTCCCCGTGCCTCAGGGGGTTTTTCTCCGGTTTCCCCCCGGTCCAAAAACATGCATGATAGGTTGATTGGCACCTTAGAAAATTGTCCCTAGTGTATGAATGTGTGTGTGAATGTGTGTGTGTGTGCCCTGCGATGGGTTGGCATTCCATCCAGGGTGTATCCTGCCTTAATGCCCATAGACGCCTGAGATAGGCACAGGCTCCCCGTGACCCGATGGAAGATCGGATATAAAGCGGTAGAAGATGAATGAATGAATATTATATATGTTGATGGAAATATGTCCTGATTGCCTTTTGCTGGGTCGCATACCGTGAACCTCTATAAGAGAATTCTTGCGTACTCTAAAATAAAGTTCAAATTAGCAATGAAGTCACACTATGTAGTCCTCACTTACCTTTGAAAACAGAAATGGACTTCTTTTCCTTTATAGCTCCTGCGGGACCCTTTTTCCATTCGTCTCCACACACTGAGAGCTTTCCTGAAAGCTCTAGCCCCCGTGGCGTCAGTAGAAGTTGTCTCTCCTTCAGTTCAGACGCTGCTATTGATTATGGATTCTGACTCGTGTCTTTTTTTTTTTTTTTTTTTTTTCCCCATGTCTGCTGCGTTTCTTTTTTTAGAGAATGGAGGTTACTGTAAGGTCTCCGGGTCTGCTAGCGAGTGGAACCAAATACAACGCAGCAGACTTGTGGAGGACTTAATATAATCGGTTTGACCCCTTCTCCGACGACTGTATAAAAATACTCGAGTAATCGGCAGACAAAAAGGAGTCACGGCTTTCTGAAGCTCCAGCAAGTCATCCATTATCGTGAGACTCCCGAAACCTTACTCGCAGATCAAAACACTGTCAGAGCACACGGTAAAGTAGTATTGGGTATTGGGAGGGTGGAGCTCAGTGGTCTAAGGGCTGCTGATCGGAAGATCCGGGTTCGAGCCCCGGTATCACCAAGCTGCTGCCCTCGGGTCCTTGTGCAAGACCCTTAACCCTCTGTGCTCCAGGGGCGCCGTATCATGGCCGATACTCTGCGCTCTGACCTCAAACTACCAAACAACAAGCTGGGATATGCAAAGAAAAGAATTTCACTGTGCTGTAATGTTTATGTGACAAATAAAGGTTGTTCTTCTAATTCTTCTAAAGGAGCAGGGAAAGTTGTTTCTTTGCATATCCCAGCTTGGTTTGGAAGCTGAGGTCAGGTGATACAGCGCCCTCCACCCAAGGAAAACAGAGGGTTAAGGTTTTTCCCAAGGACCCAAGTTGGCAGCTTGGTGATAGCAGGGCTTGAACCCCCGACCTTCCAATCAGTAGCCCCTTTCGGGAGCCTCAGTAGCCAATCTGTAGCCCCTTACCTGCTACCCTCTTCCTGTCTTTTTGGCATTTCGCAGGCGGCATTATCCAAAAACATTATTCTGAGAAAGTTAAAGATTAAAGGACCCCGAAGTGGCAGCTTGGCAATGCAGAGAGGCTTTAGTGTTAAACTGAACCACATTGTGAGAACATGTAGGCCAAGGGTGGACAAACTTTTTGGCTCAGGGGCCACAGTGACTTTTAAAATTGAATGGACGGGATGAAACCCAAACCCGACCCCCTTCCACTGTATCCTGGGTGCGGGGTATACGCGAATATACCGTAGTGTTCGTGTTGTGAACTGTTGACCGAGGAGGGGTGGGGGGGGGTCTAGAGTGTAAGTGTCCTGTCGTGAGTTCTTAACTTGAGGGGGGGGGGGGGGGGGGGGGGGGGTAATATATAGCTTTGCTATATATTATTGCTCGCTGCGTATACTCTCAGAGTATTTTACTTGCAGTTGGACAATTCTATACCGATATTTGGCGGCCTGGAATATTAGCTTACCCATGTCTGTTTTTGTCATTCAGAAGACGCCATTACCCAACATCTAGTGACTGAGCAGTAGAGGGTTAAAAGCTTTGCTCGAAGGCCCAGAAGTGGTAGTTTGGTCATGCCGGGATTTGGACGCTTCCGATCAGTCCACTTCCCAAGAACTTCCATCCAAGTCCCGTTGTTGCAGCCAAGTATTTTAAATTTGATTTCCTTGTCAAGATTATCCATTGCACTTCTATTTATCACACAGGTTGCGTGTTCCGTGTTTGCCACCCGTCATCACTCACCAGCTATTTAAAAAAAACTATTCTATTTCCAAAGCATAACAGTGTGCATTGCTTCCCAGTCGTCTACCCTCGGGCGCATTCGAACAGAGGGACACTTTTTAATGACTTTCTTTTCCTCCTGTTTCGGGATCAGAGGTCTTCGGTACATTTTAATTACATAACACTCACCTACGCTCCAAATCAGCACTCGTCTCCCTGCAGACAGGACATCGCGGCTACTTCTTTTTTTAAATGCGTGTCAACCTTTAGAATAAGTATTGCACCAATTAAAGGCGTCCTGGGGCATGGAAGAAAAGAGAAAAACAACCAGAAAGGAAATAATGAATGAAGCTGCTTTCCATTATGTCTTTTTTTTCCCCATGCTTGGTATAATTATATCAAATTCTGATATATTTGAAAGAGCAAAGACGTCCCATTGATTTTGCCAGGAAAACTTTTACAATTCCAGTTAAGACGAATCTTTTGCAATAGTTTGGTATCAAATACTGGGAACGTCGCTTTGACAGCTTCCCATAATGCACCTGCTTCTTAATTCATTACAATCAGTAGGTATGAGGACAGTTAGGAGGCCGGGATGCAGAGGACACGCCTATAGTCTTCTTTGAAGGACATCCTGGGATTTTTAATAACTGCAGAGTGCCTTGGTTTAACGTCTAATCTGAAAGACAGTGCTTTTTTGACAGTATTGTGTCCCCGTTACTATACTGGGGTGCCCACACAGACCACAGGGTAAAGCGCCCCCTGCTGGCCCTCACTAAAACCTAGGTTCTGACTACAATTCCAGTAGCAACCTAGTTTTCCCAGGAGGTCCCCCATCCTGGGGTTCGACCCTGCTTAGCTGGGTGATATGGTTACTTCTTCTAGTTGTGATTATAATGTGCTATATTACATTACTTTTCTAGAGAGATCCCCAACTAAGCACTTGAGGGCTAGGGGCCTTTTTCCAAAAGCCCAGCAGTGCTGGTGCTGGGATTTGAACTTCCAAATCCAGAGGCCAGCACCTTTAGCACTGAGTGACCACCTCCTTTAACTACCTTCAATAAACCTCCAAGCCATGATGTCCCATGACCTTCAAAACCCCCATTCAAGACCTTCAATAAGACGTGATATGTTTATGGATTTTTTCTGGTTGACCATGAGAACGGACGTTTTGGGTCTTTTTTTTTCTTCCCCAAGCGTGAAAAGAATGACTTTGGTGCTGACTCAAGAAAAGCTGGCTGTAAGCCATGAGTTTGAAGTGACCTCCCGTGCTGGGGCTACTGGCCACGCTCCAAAATCATGTTGGGTCATTTATTAAAATACAGGAGTCGAGGCATTCTCATGCTGTTACGGCTGCACAAAAGAACAAAGGGAATGGTTTAATGGAAATTCAGAAATTTTCAACAACAATCCCTTGCTGTTGTAATTATTTAACCAGGAATAGGATTTTTAAAACGATCTTAGCACGTTTAATCACAGTGTCCAGCGTTCGCTGGTTTTCCGCTTCAGAATTCCTTACTGGAGGTCCAAACTGTTAGCACCCCTAGTGGTCAAAAATGAGAACTCCAGCAAATCATTCATTTTAATTCCCCCAAAAGAGGTAATTAATATGTGGAATAAAAAAAAAAATGCATGCAGTTGCCAATTAGGATATTAGGAAAATATGTTAAACAGCTTATTTAAACATACAGCGAAGCATCTGGTCCAGAAGCCATTGATGGAAGTGTAATGGGTTTTTAAATAGTTGTAATTATTGATAATAATAGGAGGAAAATTGGACATAATTAATTGGACATCATTTGCTTTTTTTTTTTTTTTTTTTTTTTTTTTGCATTTCCATTGTCTTGATTATGTTTTCTGGTTCAGCACACACCTTTTGTATTTGGTCTCGTGAGCGCTAATATTACTTTTCCTATCACGCGTCATAGCTCTCTATGGCTCTATTTAGAATCTCTAATTCAATTTCGGTGTGTGAATCACTGTCCATAATGCTTGACACGCCTCAAAACCTTCATTACCTGGTGTGTGTGTGTGTGTGTGTGTGTGTGTGTGTGTGTGTGTGTGTGTTTTTGTGTTCCACCACCCATGTCCATCTACAGAAGCTGAAACCAAGCCTTGAACACCTACACCACTTGAAATTGTCCACGTCTTCAAATGGGAAATGGAAGGACAGATGCTTTCTATGATGAATACATGGCCTTATTATATTTTCTTACAGATTTCCGAAGTGTGTGTGTGTGTGTTTGTGTGTGCCTTGTGGATTTTGAATCATACCGAAACACCCCCCCCCTTCCCCCTTCCCCGCCCCCCCCCCCCCCCCTTTTTTTTTTTACTTTGCATTATATTAAGATACACTGCGACTGAATGAATATGGATGTGCGCATGTCTGTGTGTCAGAGGTGTAATGAAGAGTAGACAGGCAGCTAACAGTGTGATGATCCCTGTACAAACCCCATCTCGCATGCGGCTGCGCAACGTCCTCTTTCATCCATCATCTCGCTTGCCTTTTTCTTTTTCCACACGAGGCTCATGTTATAAAAAAAAAAACGCATTTTATTTTATTTTTTTTAATCCCTACGGCTATGCAATTAAATGCATTGAGAAAATCGATCATTAAAATTCAATTAAAATAAATGAATACCAAATTTTTGGGGTTTATTTTTATTATTATTATTATCATCATGATCATATTTGTTGTTTTGAAATGACATTGCCGAATCTATGAGTCATAGAGCAAATAGCTTCATTTTATTAGAAAGCCTTCAAAATTCCTCCAAAAAAATCGATCTTTTTTATAATGTGTTTTTACATTGTAAAATCTATGTAAAATGTAACATTTTATTATTTGGCTTGGCGTCAATTATGTTTCGTTTCTTTGTTTTTATTTGGTAAAGATGTTTCACTCTATAAAAATCACTATAAAATAGCTCAGCATATCTTCACATATATTCATTCATTCATTCATTCATCTTCTACCGCTATATCCGATCTTCCCTCGGGTCACGGGGAGCCTGTGCCTATCTCAGGAGTCTATGGGCATTAAGGCAGGATACACCCTGGATGGAATGCCAACCCATCGCAGGGCACACACTCACACACACACACACATTCACACACATTCACACACTAGGGACAATTTTCCAAGGTGCCAATCAACCTACCGTGCATGTTTTTGGACTGGGGAAACTGGAGAACCCGGAGAAAAACCCCCTGAGGCACGGGGAGAACATGCAAACTCCACACACACATGGCCGAGACGGGAATCGAACCCGGACCCTGGCGATGTGAGGCGAACGTGCTAACCACTACGCCACCGTGCCCCGCTCTTCATATATATAATATATGATATTATAATTACATATTATAATTCATATAATAATTACAATGAAGAGAAGAAGAATAGCCTTTATTTGTCCCATTTCCATTACAGCACAGTGAAATTCTTTTTTTGCATATCCCCAGCTTGTTATTGGTAGCTGGGGTCAGCCATGATGCGGCGCCCCCCGGAGCACAGGCGGTTAAGGGTCTTGCTCAAAGACCCAAGGGCGGCAGCTTGGCCATATCAGGGCTCGAACCCGGATCTTCCCATCAGCAGCCGTTAAACCACTGAGCCACACCCTCCCCAACCCAATGTCAGTTATTATAACACCATGTGGCATATTATACCTATAGAGTGGAAGATCTGCTATAGAGCTCTGACCTCAAACCCATTGAACACGTTTGGGATGCGCTCCAGACCTCCTCATCTCATCTACATCTAAGGAAACATCTTCCCAGATATACAGTGTGTACAGTATACAGTATTCATTCGGTATACTGTATTCATTCGTTTTCCGTACAATTCATAAACAAAACCAAGCCAATAAAAAAAAAACATTCTAATCCCCCGGTGCAGGATTTGACCACTGAAGTGCCCTCGCTTTCCCTGGTGCTCGAACTAATTACACTCTTGCAGATCGCACAGAAGGGATCTTTACACCTGTGCATAATATATTCTATAGTCTTGGCTCGCATTCATTTTACATTTACAGCATTACGCCTTTATGCAGAGCGACTTACACCCAATATACCGTATGTGTGTGTAAATAAATACAAGTAAATTGCATAAATATTACATATATAAAAGCTATTCGGCAGCAAATTTATAATAAAAATAAAATAAATAAAATAGTATAAAATAAATAAAATAGTATTTCTGTTCTACCAACAGAAATACTAACAGATTTATTTGTGTCAACTTACAAACAAACAACATTCATTCATTCATTCATTCATTCATTTTCTACCGCTATATCCTGTGCCTATCTCAGGCGTCTTATGGGCATTAAGGCAGGATACACCCTGGATGGAATGCCAACCCATCGCAGGACACACACACACACACACACACACACACACACATTCACACACTCATTTATACACTAGGGACAATATTCCAAGGTGCCAATCAAGCTACCGTGCATGTTTTTGGACCGGGAGGAAACCGGAGAACCCGGAGAAAAAAACACTGAGGCACGGGGAGAACATGCAAACTCCACACACACGGCCGGGAATCGAACCCGGACCCTGACGGTGTGAGGCAAACGTGCTAACCACTAAGCCACCGTGCCCAACAACAATACAGCATATATATATATATATATATATATATATATATATATATATATATATATATATAGATATATATATATATATATATATATATATATATATATATATATATATATATATATATATATATATATATATATATATAGCATACATACAAATACATACATATATTTGTATATGATGAAGTTTGGATCAAAACATATTTACCGATACATTTCCAGACAAAGTTTCCAACTCTGCAAAAATGGAAAGTTTCCTGGAAAATTTCAACCCCTTCACAATGTGTAAGCTATTTCTCCAAACAAGACATTGGCTCATTCATAACGTTGCATAACATACACCAAGAGTGTTATGCAGTCAGTTGAATGTGAGGAAGGGTTAAAAAAAAAAACATAAAAAAAAGAAAAGAAAAGAAAAGTGCACCAAGTACGCGGATAATTCACATTTTGCGTGTTTCGGGCCGCAGACGAATCCAAAGTGTTTTATCGCTGCTTTTATTGGAATAAAGAATTTGGCTTTTCAACCAAGTTCAAATGCTTGTTTCCCTGTTTTACGACCTGCACTTTTACAAATAGAGAACCTTTTAGTGTTTCTTCAAGAGGGTTTTGCGAGATAGTTAATGGATCTTAACTGCATAAAACCCAGCTCCCAGGATACCTTTCTGCTCAAGAGGTGTCTTATTAGACGACCAAAAAGGAATCTGAAGGTTTGTACGAGAATGATTAAAGGATGGTTTTGCGATTCGGATTTCCTCCACTCTTCTGGACAGACGATCCGGCAGATGTTTGCTCGTGAGATTTCCTTCAGCCTCGAGGGTACCGAGCTAGGGTTGAGGGGTTCTGGATTTTGGATTGAGGTCAGGGTGTTATATCAGGAGATCTTCCACTCCTTTTGGTCTAAAGCAAATCATCTTGGAGCTGGAATTGTGCCTACTGGAATGCTGGAAAAGCATTTGGAGGTTTTCTCCTTAACACATAAAAATTGTGCATTTTTATTATTAAATACTTGAAAAGTATTCATTTAAGGTTCGTGTAGAGCAAATAGACGTTGCGCTTTGTTTGCACGTTCACTAGTGACAATTAATTTGTATTAATGTATATTTTAGTTAATAATAATTAATAATTGATTCAATTATTACATTTATATTTATATTATTATAAGGCACGGTGGCTTAGTGGTTAGCATGTTCACAGCCAACACAACCGCCAGGGTCCGGGTTCGATTCCCGTCTCGGCCATGTGTGTGTGGAGTTTGCATGTTCTCCCCGTGCCTCAGGGGGTTTTTCTCCGGGTTCTCCGGTTTCCTCCCCGTCCAAAAACATGCACGTTAATGGCACCTTGGAAAATTGTCCCTAGTGTATGAATGTGTGTGAATGTGTGCCTGTGATGGGTTGGCATTCCATCCAGGGTGTATCCTGCCTTAATGCCCATAGACGCCTGAGATAGACACAGACTCCCCGTGACCAGAGGGAAGATCGGATAAAGCGGTAGAAGATGAATGAATGAGTGAAATTAATAATTATATTTCATTCATTCATTCATCTTCTACCGCTATATCCGATCTTCCCTCGGGTCACGGGGAGCCTGTGCCTATCTCAGGAGTCTATGGGCATTAGGCAGGATACACCCTGGATGGAATGCCAACCCATCGCATCGGGCACACACACACACACATTCACGCGCACACACACATTCATACACTAGGGACAATTTTCCAAGGTGCCAATCAACCTACCGTGCATGTTTTTGGACCGGGGGAAACCGGAGAACCCGGAGAAAAAACCCCCTGAGGCACGGGGGGAGAACATGCAAACTCCACACACACATTCCCGAGACGGGAATCGAACCCGGATCCTGGCGGTGTGAGGCGAACGTGCTAACCACTAAGCCACCGTGCCCCATAATTATATTTATATTATTATATATTTATTATATATTTTTTTATTAAATTAAATATTTTATTTATTCGACAACCCTAATCGTAAATTGTATCGCATTATGTCAGTACTGCTTCAGATATATCGTGAATGCATCGTGTCTTTGACTAGACATAAATATTTATAACCATATTCAATTAGGATGCTGTATTACTAGATCTGGGCGATACGTCATATTAATTGAATTTTTAAGAAAGTGTTTTAGGGTTGTTGTCATGTTTATCCCGCAGCGCCACACACACACCTCCCCTTTCAACAATGTAGTTGTGTTTGGAATAATTGTGTCGTGCTGCAAATGTTATTCGCGACAAACTTTAAATAGATGTTACATCAGGGTTTTGGTTTGTTGAACGTCTGAAAATCCGAAACATTTCCATATGACTGATGAAACCCCGCCCACCCTTGGAAAGGAGATCTTCGGATTGGTCAGAGCGCCGCTAATGTCATATTTCATAGGCGGAGAACTTTCACCGGAAACGGTGAAATTGTACATTTTGCATATATTATCATTTGCTTAATACTCAGCTAATTCACTAGCTTGAAAAATCGATGCCCGACTGAAACGAACACGGCGGCCGAAACGTATTTTTAAAGGCGTCGCGAATAAACGTTTACTCCTAAACAACAGCACAACCCCCTGTGGCTCGGGTCCACGTCGAAACTTTCCATTTTCCCAGCGATCCTTCAGGACAAATGAAGCTCCTCGCTATAAATAGTCAGTCTCCCCAACTCCAAATCTCGCGGCTGCCCTTGAGGATACGGGCAAGTAGGGCAGGCTGCAGAAAAATGGGACGTGCAGCACATTTGAGGTATCAATAATAAATGCCAGCCACAGTCACAGGGTGCAACCCCGGTCTAAAAATAATTCTTCACCCACGGCCCAAGACAGAGAGGAATCAAAGTGGGAGGAAGGGGGAAAAAAACAGCATACACATTTACTACTTTGAAGGTACTTCGGACGGCTGTGGTCGATCCAAAGGATGTGGAGTTCTTCCAACAAAAAAAAAATTGGTGACAAGTTGAAAAATGGAGGGAAAATGTAAAGGAACGATTGTTGGCACACTTGCGATTGTGTTACAAAGATAGAGTGCAGGAAAGCGAGTCCAAATATTGAGTGAATATCTCTTGTATTGTGGGCGTTTCTGTTTTCAAGGCCATGTCTTGAACATCGGAAAGGAAATCTTCAGATACACTGTAAACTAGCAGATGAGGCTTCCGGTGATGCTTACTACAAAAAATGACCCTGGATAAACCTGTGCATTGTCTCTTATTCTGCGTACGGCATTTAAAATAAGCAGCAATGGGGTTAAGGGCTTTGATCAGGAGCTCAGGCGTGGCAGCTCGTTGTGGCTGAAATTTTAACTCTACCTCCTGAGCCAAAGTTGAATGCCTTAACCCATGGGTGGACAAACTACGGCCCACCAAAGATTGGTACAGAATTGTCCAAATTATATCATAATCATAGCTGCATTCATTTTATCTTGTCCTGTAATTGCCTGATGTTCCACCAGGTGGCGCATTTGGCACGGTGATACATCAAGTATTAACATTTACATTTACAGCATTTGGCAGACGACCTTATCCAGAGCGACTTACAAGTGGTGGTGGTGGGGTTTAAACATGCTATCTTCCGATTTTCTGCCCCCGTGGAGCACATAGGGTTAAGGGCCTTGCTCAAAGACCCAAGAGTGGCAGCTTTGGCGATTCCACTGCTCGAACCCCTGACCTTCCATTCAGTAGGCAGGAATGTGCTTTAGCAATGAGACCGGTCCAGAGTCCAATACCTTAACCACTGGGCTACGACCTCCCATTAGTGCCATTATATGTTTATGTTTGATTATGTATGCATCTTGGTGCAGGCCCGGCCCATAGGTCAAATTTTAAAAGTCAATGTGGCCCCTGAGCCAAAAAGTTTGTCCCCCCCCCCGTTTGCCTTAACCAATAAGCTACCACCACCACGCTACATCTTCCTCAGTCTGACCTTCCCTGAAAAGCATTGTTGGTTGTAATGGCCCCACTGGGATTTTTCAGTAGATTTATGGTATTTTGCAGACGCTCTTGTCCAATTATCTGAGCGGTTGAGCATAAAGGATTTGGCAGTGCTGGAATTTGAACCCAAAACCACCTGATAACAATGAAAACCTTCTTGTTCAACAGTATATGAGTTTGCATGTTACCATTTGACGCCCTTACCCAGAGCGACTTACAACTGAGCCTTAAGAGCCTTCCATTAGTGGAAGCATGGTGGTGGTGGGATTTGAACCTGTGATCTTCCAGTCCATAGTCTACATCCTCACTGCTAGTTTCTTTGGTCAGAGCAATTATACAGCGTCCCCATTTCATTTACATTTACAACATTTACATCTTATCCAGAGCAACGTACAACTAAGCAATTGAAGGTTAAGGGCCTTGCTCAAAGGGCCCACTAGTGGCAGCTTGGTGATGGTGAGGTTTGAACCTCATGATCTTCCAGGTCCAGAGTCCAACACCTTAACCCCTGGGCTACCGTCACAATCTTGAGGAGGGTTTCAGAGGTTTAAGGGCCTTGCTCAAGGGCCCGAGGGTGGCAGTTTGGCGATACCCGGACTTAACTACTGAGCTACAGCCCCTCCCCACATATCCCTCTTGTTCTTATTAGTGCATTCACGTTAATTAATTTGGCCAGTCTATTTTGGCATCCCTGGTATTCCTTGGATCGTTCCTTTGTTAATCGAGGGCTCATTTCGAATTGTCCACATAAGCGACACAAAATTGGAATGTGGATGAACAAAATGTTCTGGAAATAAACCAGCGATCAGGAAAAAAAAACAAATCCACGAGCCGGAACTTCACCTGGACTCCTCGCCAAAAATGCCAAGGAGACGAAGCTCGCGTGCCTCTGTTTACTCCGTTTAATCACCACCAAGTCGACTAATTAATGTGCTGCTATTGCAAATCCGTTCGAGCAATAAGGCGGACCCGCATGTGCCGTGACGGAGAAATTTGATTTCAGCCGAAGCAATTTGGATCTGGCAAGCAATAAAAAAAAATGCAGATTTTTTTTTTTTTGCTGGAAAGTAGTTTTATGACTCATTTGAATTCCGTATGTTTAAACCATTCCGCACACTTGAGACTTTGGGGGCAAAAAAAAGTCTAAAATTTTGCTATAAAAAAAAAAACAATGTAATTAAATATATGAGCCAATAAATTATAGGGAAAAAAACAATGTAATTTCAGCAAACAATGACGAATTAAAAAAAACAAACAAACTAGTCATCAAAAACCTTTTCCAATTACAGTATATTTACATTTTCTACACTTTTCTACACTCTTTCTGGATGAGGACAGCAATCTGCCTTCTCCGTCTCCTGGTGTATATAACAGTCGCCGCTTCACTCCCAGGCTTTGCTGAGATGGTTCGTCCACTCACAGTCTTTTTCAAGTATCTTCCTGCACTAACCGAGGTCATTACTTTGATCTCCGGACTCTGCTAAAGTTGTCTATCCTCTCTTTACCTCGGCCGAGGGCATTGCTCCTCCACCTGGTCAATTCTTCATATACCTTTTTGATTGAAGTTGATCTGCCTCGGATGTCGCTCCACCACCAAGCTCCATCTCTTGCTACACATGCTGAAGTTAATCTGCCCCCCAGTATCCCTCGACAAAACTCTTACCTCTCCAAGGATCACCCCTACACCTCAAAAATACCATGATGTTCCTCTTTGGTTTGTTGTGTCGTAGCTTTCTGGTACCTCCTGGCTTTGTGTCAACCTGGTTGAATCCACTCTGGTTCAGTGATCCTTTTTTGTGGATTATATATTATGCAGTGATGGGAAGGTTACTTTGGAAATGTAATAGATTATAGATTACAAATGACGTTATTCAAAATTTAAAAGGGGGCATACGGTGGTTTAGTGGTTAGCACGTTCGCCTCACACCTCCAGGGTCTGGGGTTTCGATTCCCGTCTCTGGCCATGTGTGTGTGTGGAGTTTGCATGTTCTCCCCGTGCCTCAGGGGATTTTTTCTCTCCGGGTTCCCAGTTTCCTCCCCCGGTCCAAAAACATGCACGGTAGGTTGATTGGCACCTTGGAAAATTGTCCCTAGTGTATGAATGTGTGTGTGTGCGAATGTGAATGTGTGTGTGTCCTGCGATGGGTTGCCATTCCATCCAGTGTGTACCCTGCCTTAATGCCCATAGACACCTGAGATAGACACAGGCTCCCCGTGACCCGAGGGAAGATCGGATAAAGCGGTAGAAGATGAATGAATGAATGAATGAATGAGTGAAAATGTAATAAGTAGTGTAACTTTTCAATGACTTCATAAAAGTAAAGTAATTGATTACTTTTGATGACTTTCATTTGTCCACTAGGTGGCGCTCGGAAAAAGAGGGATATATTTTCGCATCTGTGCTTTTTGGGATTTGTAATGTTGAACATTTTCAATAGTAACTGTAATTTAATTACATGTTTTGTTTTTGTAGCAACTGTAACGGATTACTGCTACTTTTATTTTGTAATTAAATTATGTTACATGTAACTAGTTACTCCCCAACACTTACTATATGTGACATTTCCATACTCTGTACTACCAGATATTTGATGTCCACCTATGGATATGGATGATCTATGGTCGTAATTTCTTCTTGGCTTTTTGTCGGTATAATCTGTGTATTCGGATGATGAGCAGCGCTGATTTAATACGACATTCTTTACGCGTATTGCAAGCAAACGAATCGAGAAAAATAAACGATGATGTAACTGGGTTTGATAAGCTGCCGGTGGAATTAATGAAGTTCATTATTGAGATTTATGACGGCGGACAAACACAATGCAGCCGATCAGCAGGCTTAATTTGAGGCTATGTGAGAGTCGGAATGAATTAGAATTACAGTAAACAACACGATGTAATAATATGACATCATCGGAAACCCCCGAGACGTTTTACCTATACGTTTTCCCGCGCAGCCTTTAGTAATAACTATAAAACATTACCTGGTTTTCCAGGCGACGGCACATTAATTAGTCGTCCCGGAGATCTGAACCCGAGCTACCGCCATCATGCTTCTATTTGCAACCCTATCCATCAACAACATGAATTATTCATGCTTTCTTTTTATTGCCTCTCGAAGAAAGATTGCTTATGGTTCTTTTTTTTCTTTTTTGCCTTTTGTTCCCGTTTCCCTTCCGTGTTTTCCAATTAAATTAAAGGCACTGCTGCACTAAATCTGGAGTGCTAGCTCTTGTACATGACAATTAGAGGCAGCCCAGGCAGGCCAGCGCTCGGGTGAATAGAGAACGACACCGGGGGGAATACAGAGCCATTAGACCACTGCACAAAACTAAAGATATCGTTGCAATTATGTTCAGCAGCCCGATTGACCACTGGAAAGAAACTAGGTTGGCCTACAGACGAAGAGATGCTCGGAAGTAAGAAAGTTCATTCGAATGATGGATATTTCATAGGGATTGCACCTTTTGACTAATCGATAATCATTTTGAAACTCGTGTTTCCCGACGGACCGTTATTAACGACACACCAACCCACTAAACTCTAGAGCGCCCTGGGCTGATTTAACGTTTTTATTCTAATTCAAATTTTAGTCACATACACATACATACATGCTTTTGACGACAATCCAACATGTAAACGTAATGGGGGGAAAAGAAAATAGTGCAGACATTATAAATAAATGTAGATTAAAAAAATAAAAAAATAAAATAGAATAAAATAAATATATCTTTATGAATATATATATATATATATATATATATATTCATTCATTCATTCATTCATCTTCTTCTACCGCTTTATCCGATCTTCCCTCGGATCACGGGGAGCCTGTGCCTATCTCAGGCGTCCTATGGGCATTAAGGCAGGATACACCCTGGATGGAATGCCAACCCATCGCAGGGCACACACTCACACACACACACATTCATACACTAGGGACAATTTTCCAAGGTGCCAATCAACCTACCGTGCATGTTTTTGGACCATGGGAGGAAACCGGAGAACCCGGAGAAAAACCTCCTTGAGGAGGTCGATTCCCGTCTCGGCCTCGTGTGTGTGTGAGAGTTTGTGTGTGGGTTGCATTCCATCCAGTGTGTGTATCCCTGCCTTAATGCCCATAGACACCTGAGATAGACACAGGCTCCCCGTGACCCGAGGGAAGATCGGATAAAGCGGTAGAAGATGAATGAATGAATGAATGAATGAGTGCCTATCTCAGGCGTCTATGGGCATTAAGGCAGGATACACCCTGGATGGAATGCCAACCCATCGCAGGGCACACACTCACACACACACATTCATACACTAGGGACAATTTTCCAAGGTGCCAATCAACCTACCGTGCATGTTTTTGGACCATGGAGGAAAACCGGAAACCGAGAACCCGGAGAAAAACCTCCTTGAGGCATGGGGAGAACATGCAAACTCCACACACACATGGCCGAGACGGGAATCGAACCCGGGCCCTGGCGGTGTGAGGCGAACGTGCTAACCACTAAGCCACCGTGCCCCCTTATATATATATATATATTTTTTTTTTTAATTGATTTTTTTATTTATTTATTTGTTTTTGACATTATATGCCAATTAAATTCACTTAAATGCGTTTCGTTTTCATTGCTATTCTTGTATGCAATTCCGAATATACAATTTTCTATTTTTTTTACGTTTACAAGATTAAGAAATCTGTCTTTTTCTCTCTTGTATCTAGTATTGCCCTTGGATAAAGAAAGCGTACTCCTTATCCCAATACTCGATTAGCCGTTAACTTTCCATCGTATGAATGTAGTGTTAATGGGGCAACACCAGGGGGCGACAGCTTCTCCATATGAAGGCCAAAAAACATTTCTTTTGCAACACTTTCTTTTGCAACGTTGGTGAAAAGAGTTTCAGCATTTGAAAAGTGGACGATATTTGTACTGTAAGTTTGTTTCCTAAGGCATATTCCTCAGCCTTAAACATTAACATTGATATTACGTTGAGGAAAATTTGGGAACATGGAAACTGGAAAACATCAATGAAATTATAAATGACCTTGCAGGGAAGAAGCTCAAAAACACATGGTAGAACTAATGATCATTGGCTGGATCAAGAGACAAAACGCTATAGACGACTGGTCTTCGACCTGAGTTCTGCGACCCCTAGGGGATCGGCAGCGGTACTGCGGGGGGGGGGGGGGGGGGGGTCGTTAAATGTAAATCTATGCTTAGTCCACCTGATAGTAAAAAGAAACTAAACAAGAAAATGTAATAAATTGCGAATATTGATGATGCATTAAATATTCTGAGCGTATTGAAAATAGTTGAAAATATACAGAAAGTGATATAACAAACAAAAACAGTTCTAAGATTATAACCAGGATTATATATATTTTTTTTAATTAATATCAGCAATTCAAATTTTTCAAAGGTTCGGTGCCCCATTGACTAATGTGTCCTTGACATTGACGACCCCTGCTATAAACAGGTCCATAACATCTGTAAATTAATTCACGTTGATATACCATATGCCACAATGGCCTTAAATGCATGCTATAAAATGTTTCTAAGAGACCACACATAAGCCTTATTAATCTTTACTGGAAAAATCAAGATACAGTGTACTCTAGTGCACACTTTGCATAAATTATACAAGGAGTAGGTGTGTGGGTAGGATTGGAGCGAACGCCTCGTGATCGTTCGCAGCTTGAGACGTTATTTATTTGCATTTTCATTCCTCCCAGGGTACCCTCCCCGCCTGGATGAGTAACCCGCCATGAATCCTAATCACGAGGCGAATTTCATGCCACCAATCAACTTTGTTACGACGAGCATGAGCATCTGCAGTCTCTCAGTGAATTGAGCCGGTGAATCCAAATGAAGAAATTTAGCAAAAAGGTCAGCATGTGTATATTTCTCAGCGTTTCCAGACTTTTTTTGTGGGGGGAAAAAACAACTAAGGGTCAAAATGAAGTGTGGCATTTTGCATTTGTGGCACCAAAACCAAAAAGTTTTAGTCGATAACTTCGTTCACTCTCGAATTGGGGAGGATCCTCTGGAACCCTGATGAGGACCTGACTAACGGGGACCCAACGAGGACCTGACTAACGAGGACCTGACTTTGGCATGGCAGAACCAACAGACCGATAGCTTCTTTTTCTTCTTTCGGCTCCTCCAGTTAGGAGTCACCATCCATTCCAATCCTTTCTTCAGCACATTTGTAAACCTCCTCCTTGGCCTTCCTCTTTTCTTGATCGATTAAAAAGTTTTCGACGATAACTTTGTTCACTCTCGAATTGGGGAGGATCCTCTGGAACCCTGACGAGGACCTGACTAACGAGGACCCAACGAGGACCTGACTAACAAGGACCTGACTAACGAGGACCTGACTTCGGCAAGGCAGAACCAACAGACCGATAGCTTCTCTTTCTTCTTTCGGCTCCTCCTGTTAGGCGTCACCATCCATTCCAATCCTTTCTTCAGCACATTTGTAAACCTCCTCCTTGGCCTTCCTCTTTTCTTGATCGATCAAAAAGTTTTCGACGATAACTTCGTTCACTCTCGAATTGGGGAGGATCCTCTGGAACCCTGACGAGGACCTGACTAACGGGGACCTGACTAACGAGGACCTGACAAACGAGGACCTGACTTCGCATGGCAGAACCAACAGACCGATCTTCTTCTTCTTCTTTCGGCTCCTGATGTTAGGCGTCACCATCCATTCCAATCCTTTCTTCAGCACATGCGTAAACCTCCTCCTTGGCCTTCCTCTTTTCTACTCCTGCCTGGCACCTCCATCCTCAACCCCATGTCCCTCCTATGCACATGTCCAAACCATGCCATCTTCTAATAGCATGATAATGCACCTTTTTGAAGTAAAACATGACAAGCAGTAGAACTGGATTCATTATCGCACCGTATATACCCCTGGGATGCGGTACGTCAGGGCAGAGAGTCGAGCGCAGCGGGAAGCTGACAAATGTGCAACAATTATGTGCTGCGGTTCTGCCGCGTGAACCAAAATCTGAAACGAATGTTTAGCAGATACACAAAGAATTGAAGCTTTTCCGAAAGCTTCCCAGAGGGTCCATTATTTAGCATATATTTCCTAATCAGTCCATATATTTATATATATATATATATATTTACATACATACATACATATTGTATATTTGTGTGTTTGGCTGTGCACTATTCCTTTGTAAAAATGAATAAATGGTGCTTTTTTCTTTGGTTTTTTTTTTTGTCCATATATATATATATTACAGGGATATATATTAGTGGCATAACGGTACACAAAATACATTATTTGGTACAATTTTGGTACAGTCAGGGCGAAAAAAATGCAAAATCTAAAATTGCTTATTTTCAATGAATAAACATTTTAATTATTATTATTAACAACATTTGTGAGCATGAACACTTTAAAGAATTGTAAATAAAATGTCCGTTCGATAAAAAAAAAATATAAATATGCAAAATAATATTTTGTAAAAATGGGCCAATTAATGCGCCAGACTTTTCTACGCCATTACACACTTTGTTTAACGATACAATTAAATAATAATGGAAATATTTCATTCAATCGTTTACATTTTTAGACCCCCTTGAAGTAATACTGATGTCTATATACGTGTGTGTGTAGAGTACGTGTTTGACATTTCAAAATCTGAGATCATGCGACGATCATGAGGCGCACCTTGCCGAACGGTTTCCATGGTTTCCAGCGGTTTTTATAGTCTGGATCTCGTTGGAAGGTCTTCCTGGTCTCTCCTCGGTTCTAACCTCGGTGATGTTATTCGGTACCACTTAAAACACATCTTGTTACGACATCTGCATATGTTAAACATATGTCATGTCAAATGTCGCTATGCCAGATTTGCCATGTGGTGGGTCATGTGGTCGGAATAGCACCAATTCGCAAGCTATTGGGACCGCAGTGAAATTAAAACAGCTGGACAAACGATAAACCAATCATGGCGTAGAGTACGTTTTTCACACCTATATGATCGAGTCCAGCGCCAGACCACCTTCATTGAAAAAAAAAAACAAACAAAAAAAACACCACTCGTCACTTGTTTCAGCGTCGCGACTTGTTTTTGCACTCCATCAAAAGTGTGTGTGTGTGTGTGTGTGGGGGGGGGGGGTTGCACCATAAAACAAAGCTTGCCGCAACCCGTCTGCATGCTGAGCCATGCTACAAAGCTAGCCGCAGTGGAAATTAAAATGGCATCCCGCTTTTTTCCCCCCCTTAAATGGCTTGTCAGTGTGAAAGATTGCTCTTAAGTAGAACAATCTCACCCACGTACAAAGCTTATGCATGCTAATGTGCGCCTGCATGCACTCGTGCACTGTAATGAGGGCCAATGGCAGTGATCTATAGTCGGGATTATCGTCCTCACTTTTTCACTTTCTCGCTCTTTTTTTTCCCTAACCCCCCCCCACATAAATACACACACACACACACACACACACACACATTGCTCGATCTGACCGCTGCGCTGACACACAAGGACAAATCGCTGTCTCGCTCCCCTTTTATTTTTCCCTGCTTCCTGTTCCAGAGGAAGATGGATCGCTGGAGCGGTACCTGGGCAGACCTGCCGCAGCGGTGTGGATCCGCTAATGCTTTGTCAATGCCACTCACACCAGACACTTTACACCGGGACTACTACCCAGCGATGACACGGGGACGTTTAATTCCGTGTCAAATATCCCAAAATCACATTTCTAATGACCCGCTAAAGGCGCCTATAAATGGACTTGCGTCGTACTTTTTCAATTACCTACAATATAATTACTATATAATCCTGGCTAATCAGATGTAATCTGAATAAGCAAAAGAGCCCGTCTTGCATTGGCGTTTTTTTTTAATTGGATAATTACTGTACGCCCGTGCAATGTCATTCGTTCTAATAATCAGAATAAGGAGTCACTTTGGAAACAATTTGTGCGCATAGTTTAACTCGCTTTCTACCCCATACAGAAATCTGATATATATCGCCATATACAGTGTTGGGAAGGAGGTTACTTTGGAAATGGAATAGATTACAGATGAGTCTATTCAAAATGTAATAAATAGTGTAACTTCTTCAATTACTTTATAAAAGTAAAGCAACTGATACATTTTTGAATACTTCCATTTGTCCACTAGGTGGCGCTTGATGAAAAATAACATTATAATAACAAAGTTTCTAAAAACATGAACCATGCTTTGCTTGTGTTGAAGGTGATCTCTTCGTGTATATATATATATATATATATCTCCCCGTGCCTCAGGGTTTTTCATGTCTCGTTTCCGTTCTCCGGGTTCTCCCGGTTTCCTCCCGGCCCAAAAACATGCACGGTAGGTTATTGGCACCTTGGAAAATTGTCCCTAGTGTATGAATGTGTGTGTGTGTGTGTGTGAGTGTGTCCTGCGATGGGTTGGCACTCCATCCAGGGTGTATCCTGCCTTAATGCCCATAGACGCCTGAGATAGGCACAGACTCCCCGTGACCCGAGGGAAGATCGTATATAGAAGATGAATGAATGAATGATGAATGAATGAATATACACAGCTACAGGCAAGTCATTCAGGTCAGAAATGGAAGCTTCAAAAGAACATGGGAAGCGCCATTATCTGATTTATTTATAGACGTATCATTAACAGATACCATTTGGAAGGAAACCTCTGCAAGCAATAGGTTTATTATTATTTTAATGTTTTTAATGTGACTGTAAAATGGCAGGGCATTGTTGAGGGCAGGTTGTAGCATTGTGGTTTAAGGCAGTGGACTTTGGTTTTGAAGATAACGAGTTGAAGTTACAGCCACGCCAAGGTGCCACTAAACAAATGAGAGTACAGCGTTCCGGATGAGGGCGAATAGAAATGAGCTGATGTTTGGGATTTGTTGGACTCCGTCCCGGATGAACCTGTACCACGGATAAAGAAGTTACCAACAGGGGGCTTTCTTCTCTTAAGCACTTTTATCTCACTCTGTAAAATTCCCTTTCGTTCCTGAATGATGCATTTAAGAAAAGTTATAAAAACAATAACACATTTAAAATGAATAAACAGTATAAAATAATACAGTAATTATACAGTAAGTGCTATACTTACCATGAAATGACATAGTAATTACATAGAATGTTTTGCGGACAGGTTTTCTCGTATCGCAGAAAGTTCGTGAAATGTTTCGTTGAAAGGGTGTGGAGCGTCTGTACCTAGCAAAGATCATTTCAAGGACTCTACCTGCTGTTGCGCAACCAGCCAAGGGACCACTGGTACTTCCTGCCAAGGACTCTCCAGGGAGTACAAGAGCCTCTCTCGCTTTTGCTCTCTCCCTTCCTTTGAATTCCAAAAACGGATGAGGGCTGACATAGAAACTGGCTCATTGTAAACTTGAACTAATGGTTGCTTTGACAAGAATGGAGACTAATTTACAAAATGGTAATTGTGATCATTAAGGGCTATGCTAGATAGTATATGACAGTGACACACTTACTGACCAGAGCACTGTTTCTACTGGAAACGCCACTGAAAGCCCAGAAATGAACATTTGATCATCCTCCATCTGTTTAATCCTAAATATATCACCCTTCTGAGGCTCCACGAGCATCCATTTTCGCACTATGACTGGGTACATGGTTCATATATATATACTGTGTATATATATATATATATATATATCTATATATATATATTATATATATATATATATGCGTG
Source organism: Kryptopterus vitreolus (assembly GCA_030449085.1). Taxonomy (NCBI): domain Eukaryota; kingdom Metazoa; phylum Chordata; class Actinopteri; order Siluriformes; family Siluridae; genus Kryptopterus; species Kryptopterus vitreolus. The sequence goes on from JACRUU010000018.1 coordinate 1,267,614, forward strand.
TGTGTGAGTGTGTGTGCGTGTATAGATATATGGTCTACAAGGAGGTTCATGAGAGATTATAATTAGGTCTGTGGTGAACGGTGTACCAAATAATAATATGGCCCATATACAAATATAAATCGTATTATGTTACTATGCCAAAAGCCAATACATATAAGCATACGTAATTATACATCCTACAATCTATTGATCGTAAAAAGTCACCAGACGAGATTTATAACGTTGTATAGATTTGCTAACGATAATAAAAACATAATTCGAGAATTATTACATCAAACTTCGGATCAATAAAAATGACGCATTTCTTTAAAAATAAATAAATAAATAAAAATTGCTTACATTGACAAAATTACATACTGTACAAATATGTATATTGAATAGATGTCTGTTGATTGATGGATGGTGGCTGCTGATTTGTTTGCGGTGTAACGGTGGACCGACACATATTGATGAATCATTTCATTACCGTAATGTATTTTCTTTCCGAGTATATTTAAATGTATTATTTATGTCAGCTTTGTAATAGCATGATTACATGAAAGCACTGAACCAGGCAGTATGTTGTTTTGGGCTTTTTTTCCCTTTTAATTATTTATTTCTTTCCCTCCCTCCCTCCCTCCCTCTCTCTTTCTTTTTTTTTATATGTGACATCATTTCCACATAAAATGCACAAATACATTTTCCCAGCGTTCTCAGTGTGTTATATTCGATGACATGGAATCGTCCGTGACCTTGACCAGGATAAAGTGGTTCTACTTCGGCATCAAGTTTTATCCTCTGCCTAATACATCAGATCGAATGCCTGACCCATTTTTGTGGTGTATCGGCCCCGAAATGAGTAGCCGGGCTATTTCACAGTGTACTAGTTTCATAAAGGAGCTGTGTTCAAGAGTGCAGGGGAAATTAGGACCCTGGTAGAAGAGCTTCGCCTAATGGCCGGCAATGGCGAACACGGAAAAAAAAAATCATAGGGCTGAAATCAATGGCCTCGCTAGTGATACGGGGAGAAGATGCATTGCAGCCAAATGCGAATATAATACATAAAACCCACACGCGGAATATAAAAGAGCTGACGTGCCGGTTTGCGAAGTGTTTCAGTGGCACAATGGTGCATTTGCTCACAGCCCTCGGAGAGGTAATTCCAATGATGGGCGACTTAATGGGCGCCGTGATCTCTGAGGCAGTAATCCAATGGGGCATGGAAGAGCACCGGATTCTATTAATACAAATGAGAATGCTAGTTTTGGCTTGAACCAACGTCTGCTTCAAGTGCTGGTTCAAGAGGCATTGGGTGATGGTCCTTTTCCTCAATGGAAACAGTGTATAGGGGGGACTTTCTGTGAAGGTTCTTAGACGTGGCCGAACACTTTCAAACATGGTCAAACACTTTTAACTGGGTCCCGTGAAGGCTCTGGGAAGGCAACCGAGCTGGTGCTCTAGTAGATCAGACGGGCATGAGTTTGAACCCCAGGAACACTTGAGCTCTGACATAGGAATGCGATCATTTCAAGTCGCTCTACATAAGGTTACTCTTCCAAATGCGGTGAATGTAAATCCAAAAATGGGGGGCAAGTCAGGAATGACCTTATAATAAGTTTCCAGACAATTTGGATTTACTATAGTGGATTTCAAAGGGGGCACAGTGGCTTAGTGGTTGGCACGTTCGACTCACACTGCCAGGGTCGGGGTTCGATTTTCGTCTAGGCCATGTGTGTGTGGAGTTTGCATATTCTTCCCCGTGCCTCAGGGTTTTTATCTCCTGGTTCAAAAACATGCACGGTAGGTTGATTGGCACCTTGGAAAATTGTCCCTAGTGTGTGAATGTGTGTGTGAGTGTGAGGAGTGTGTGCCTTGCAATGGGTTGGCATCCAGGGTGTATCCTGCCTTAATGCCCATAGACGCCTGAGATAGGCACAGGCTCCCGTGACCCGATGGAAGATCGGATAAAGCTGTAAATGTGAATGATGAATGAATGAATGAATGAAATCCACCAACACGGAGAAAAAAAAAAACCTGAGGCACGGAGAGAACATGCACACACACATGGCCGAGATGGGAATCGAACCCCGACTCTGAAGGTGTGATGCGAATGATTTAACCACTAAACACTGTGCCCCCTTCATAGGAAACAATTCTAAACTTTTGACACTGTATCTCACATGTGTCATCATAGGTATATCCCAGGAAATTTTAGGAAAGAGCGTACGCAAGGTCTGCCATGATACAGCCCCCTTGGAACACCTACGGTTAAGGCTCTTGTTCAAAGGTCCAGCTCAATCAGGGTGGCTGAAAACTAACTAGGAAATGTTTAAGAGCTGTAAACCATTGCGGCATTATTTTCATGCAGGATGGTGCACCACCCACTAACTTTGCATTCCTGGACCTCCATTGTCCAGGACATTGGCTGGGACCTCATGAACGACCTCCAAGAAGACTCTCTTTGGACAACTTGAAGGCACGGATTCCCAAGTTTTGCCAAACTAATATCCTTTAGAAGACCTTCAGAAGGGTGTCTAAGGAAACGGGGTTGATACTCCTGGTGTTTATGTTGCACTACCACTTCCCATCAAGAGTAGGAAGAAAGAAGTACACCATCATCCTACCTCAGGTAGCCTAAAGGGCTGTACACGATCGATCTTTAGCCCTGATTTCATCTTGATATCCATAAACACCCCGGCACACGATTCAGGTAATTATTTTGCCCAGCACGCCACGCTTGAAGTTAATTAAAGCAGGTGCCCAAATGCCAGTACGGTCTGAGGTAACATTATGCAATATTGCAAAGACTTGCCCTAGGGAGGTGTTTCATCCCTACAGGGCATAAGTAAAAGTCAATGGCACCGAAAAGCATTGAACTCGGACTGAACCCGGGTTGAACGTGAGGTCAAACACGGCACTATTTTTTTTTTTACCAATTTACCACGAGCAGTAGACACACTACCCGAGTACTTTCTTTCTTTCTTTCTTTCTTTCTTTCTTTCTTTCTTTCTTTCTTTCTCTCTCGGCGCGTAGATGGAGAGTTATCGACTCGGTCGCCAAAAAGCCTGTGAATTATTTAACACTGATAGAAAAGTAATGCAGTCTGTTGAGTAGCACAATTTGCGTCTGATTTGTTTTTCTTTTTTTTTTCTCTCTCTTTTCTTCTCCCTCTTCCGAAATGAAACGCTCTATGAATTATAACTGAGTTTTACATGCCCTGACGTGTTTATTGCACTCGCACGTGCTCTCGCCCCGCGTCCTGCATACCAATGTTGACTTTTGAGTGCGCCGTTATCAATTATGCATTCGCGCAGTGTGATATGGCTGAAAGACACAAAGCGCTTATGACACGTTTCAGATCCGAACATCGGGAAATAAGTGCAAGCGGCGCCGGGCTACGCCATGTATTATTAATCCGCACCTTTATTGAAATTCCGACAAACGCCGCCTGATTGTAGATCGCTTTAACCTCTCTTTCTCTCTCTCTCTCTCTCTCTCTCTTTTTTCCCTCAGAATGAATATACACTTCAGATCAAATATTTTCCGCCGAAGTATTTGCTCGGTTCAAACGACACGTCGCCGCATATCATTAACCAGCGGATAAGAGATTTTTACGGATTGGAGCCATTTGATGCATGCAAGCATGTGCGGTGCTTCCAAAAATTGCTAACGCTCACCATTTCACCGTACCAACATCAGGACCTACCTTCCCTCAAAAATGCTCTCGAAATTTATGGACAAGACCCCTAACTAGGATTTTTTTCCCAACAAAATTCCCATAATAACCTCCACCCTTTTGATACATTTATATTACATGTACATTTATGGCATTTACAGACGCTCTTATCCAGAATGAGCAATTGAGGGTTAAGGGCCGTGCTCAAGGGCCCACTAGTGGCAGCTCGGTGGTGGGATTTGAACCTATGAGCTTGAGACCTGATAGTCTAAATGGGGACCACTGAAGCACAGAGGGTCTTGCTCAAGGACCTTAAGGGTGGCAGCTTGGCAATACCGGAGCTCGAACCCCCAACCACTAATCTACACCCACCGCACCCCCACCCCCACCCCATCTCTATTTATGGTAATTTAGTCAACCAGTTGATAGTAAAGTCAGGTATTGTTGTTAATGAAATCCCAAACGTCTTCACTGGTGAGGTCAGAACTCTAGGGGGCGATCTTCCACTCCAACCGCTTTGTGCGCAGGATCCGTAGGCATCCTATACAATTACGTAAGAGTTTGTGCAAGAATTACATATGGCTGGAAAACTTGTATCCCAAAGTTCCGTTACATTACATCGTGTTATTAATACAATTTCGCTGAAAGTCAAAAACTACGAAAGGCTTCTTTTTTTTTTCTTTAAAGCCATTACCGGTATAGATGGGGCTCCTCAAGGCTTCGAACAAAATGACCTGGCTCATTTCTAGAACATAAACATGGCACCATTAACCAGCATAACCCCAGGAAATGGCTCATCTTTTTCGCATGGGATAATTACATAACCACTAGAAATGCCTATACAGTCCATGTAGTACTTAATAAAAAAAAAAAAAAAAAAAGAAATGATATTTTACTGTGAATTCTGTTACGTGGTCACAAATATGTACAAGTTTCCAGTGGAAAATAATAAAAAAAAATAAAATAAAACTGTTGGTAAACTGTGTCATCTGTGTTTCCTGCAGGTGTAATGGCATTTCCGAGCTCCTAAAATAAGCCGTGCTTTTACGATTCTTTTATTAGGACAAAGCGGATTGATTTTTTTGGAGGAAAAAAAAAAAGACAACACGTCCCTGGCTCAGATTTGTTCCTAAATAGCAGGAAATTGACTGTCTCTCTTTAAAGCATTATAGATGTTATGCGGCGAAACGGGGGGGGGGGGGGTTGGGGGGTTGGGGGGTCATAGGGTGGGGGCGGGGTGATCAATATCGGCTGAGACCGGGTGTGTTTCTTTTCCAGCTTGTACATATTCACCGTGTTTTTTATTCCCTCTTGTGTGGAGAAAGTATCAGAAAATAGAAGCATATAGATACAACTTAATTGCCATAAGTTAAGGTACATTCATTCATTCATCTTCTACCGCTTTATCCGATCTTCCCTCGGGTCACGGGGAGTCTGTGCCTATCTCAGGCGTCTATGGGCATTAAGGCAGGATACACCCTGGATGGAATACCAACCCATCGCAGGACACACACACTCTCACACACACACACACACACACACACACACACACATTCATACACTAGGGACAATTTTTCCAAGGTGCCAATCAACCTACCGTGCATGTTTTTGGACCGGGGAGGAAACCGAGGAAAAAAACCGGAGAACCCGGAGAAAACACCCCTGAGGCACGGGGAGAACATGCAAAAACTCCACACACACATGGCCGAGACGTGAATCGAACCCAGGACCCTGGCGGCCAGACCCTGTGTGAGGCGAACAGTTTCTAACCACTAAGCCACCGTGCCTCAGTTAAGGTACAGTATGGTGAAAATAAAGTGCTTATTTTTCAGATAAATATACATTATTTTTGAGAGGTATACATTATTTCATTACAGAAAATGAAATCCTTTTATTTTTGTATTAAACTTAATTGCCATTGCACAAGTTGAGGTACAGAACAGTAGTAAATTTTTTTAATGGAAATATATTATTCATTTACAGAAAATGAATAAATGGGGAAGATGATTGTTTATTGGCATCCATAAACGACACACGGGCGCTTCTTTCGCTCGCCAAGAACGCCATTAACGCTGTAAAACTACATAATGAATTTGTGTAAAGAAAACTACACAGATAAAATCAATAAACATGCCTTATATACAGGCAAATACGGTAAATCAAGTTCACATTTAAAATAAATGATAAACTGAATAAAGTCACTAGAAAATGGTAAACTAACATGCCGAGCTAAACAACTAACATATGTAGGCTAATGAGCATACGGGACATAAAAATAAACAACATGTTACGTATGCGTAGTTCACATAGCTCGCTCTATATATATATATTTGTCTACCGTTTGTTTACCCCACTTTCCCTACTGCATAAGGCATGTAACATACTCATTTTAATTGGCAATTAATTTGCGGTCATTTACATATATAATGCCTTTGGATGAAATTTTCCCTTCGTTAACCAATTAAGACAATATCAGTGCAATGCAATACCCATGTACCTATATATATATATATATATATAATATATATATATATATATATATATATATATATATATATATATATATATATATATATATATACCTGGGTTAGAGTGGAAGATATCTTGTTAATTTCAACTCAACCCTGACTTTACTAACAAGCACAAATGTACATCATCATAGTCTAAAGCTGACCTGGCCAACCCGTGGCTTCCGAGCCTCATGCGGCTCTTTAACTAGTTCCATGCGGCTCTTTAGGAGCTTTCACATAACATGCGTCAATGGGAATGGGATGATGTTCATGTGTACCCATGTGTATGATGTGGCTCTTTGCATTAACACAGAACAAAAAATGGCTCTTAGCCTACTACTAGTTGGCCACCCCTGGTCTAGAGGACCAGAATCTTCCCAGAAGATTGGAGGCTCAAAAAGAAACGAATCTTACGGTCTCAAAATACTGTGCGACTCATTGTTTACTTTTGCTGTTTTTCTGTTGCAGAATACAAACTGATATATATATATATATATTTTTTTTTTTGCCTCCCCTGAGCTACACTGTATATTTTGCCTTTTCAGCTATTTCTTGCTAGGAAAAAGCAAAAGGTCACTCAAAGCTGGGGTTTTTGAAGGCGCGTCCCTCCACTCCGCAATTCTTTAAACCTTTTGGAATAGACCCGAAAAGTTGGCTTAACACCCTCTCCAGAGTTTTACCTGCAACCTTTTCTGTAGCCCGCAGCCTCTATCTCAGGTATAGCACAAAAGCAAAGCAGTAGAGCGAGCGTGGTCCAGAATTTCAATCTCCACCGCAGCAGCAAGAGCAGCATCAGATCTATTAGGATGCAGCAGGAGAGCTCGGAGCTGCCAAGCCTGGGTAGAGGAAGGAGGTTTCTCTGCTTGCTATTCAGACACCTGATGAGCTATCAATTCAGCCCTTTCAGCAAAGACGTGTCAACTTGGGGCAGGGTTGGGTGGGGGATGGGATGAGGTGGTTTGGGGCTGGCGTAGTTCATACTTATCTGCAGCGAGGCCTCTGGTTAACCGCCGCTCTAGGCGCGAGTCTATCTTTAATAGATTCCGACGATAAAGCATACGGGAGGGGATCCTGAATTGCTTCCTTAATGGAAATTCTGGAGAGCTGGAGGTGATGGGAAAAGTGGATGGAGAAGATTTAGCAGGCAGGGAAGCCAGGCGGTGTGTCCTTGTCATATGTTAAAGTCATAAATGGTGGTCATGAACTACTGGAAGAAAACAGGAACAAGGGAAAGTGGGGGAGGGCTGGGAAGGGGGGGGGGGGTGAGCGCAAACAGAAAAATGTTTCGTTGAGATATTGCAGTCGCACGAGTAAACAACGTGGTGGAACATTTAATAAGTGCTAAGCTGGGTAAACATCGTATTGTGCATGTAGTGCGGACTCCAGTCTCCAGGATGGATGTTGATGGAATACTTTAAAGCAGCCGGAATACTAATAATCCTATGTTGTTTTTGTTTTTCATTGTAAGATAGCTGGCGAAAACGTGCGCTGTAATACATGGCATATCCGTTTCAGCCATGATTAATTTCTTGATTCAGGATTTAAGCGCCGAGCCTTAGCCAAGCAGAGCGGCGAATGCTTGCTCTGTGATTTAGGGGGAAATACGCCTGGCATGCATTGTACGAACTTTGTTTTTTTTCATCGCAACAATCAAAACAGATAAAACTCTGGAGAAGTGAGCGCTTGAAATAAAAGCAATTAAATTGAAACTAGAAGGCCGGACAGCATTGTATAGTTTTAGAGCCCATACATCAACCTAAACGCATTAACAGAAGCGCTCGGCCTTGTGCACTGTTTGGCCATTAGTCTTGGACACATATTACATCCCGCTCTCCGGCCCGGGTGCAGCCGCATTGGAGTAATGTATAGCCAAATAGAGGATGATTTAAACGCGCCTGTCGCCTTTGATGGCCGACGGCGTGCCACCAATCATCTCACAAGCCGGAGCTTTTTGAGTCGCCAAAGTCAGAGCACATTCGTGTGGAGCTTTGTTGAATACGTCTGGACAATAACGGAGTTTGGATCGCTTTGTAATGGGAGAAAAAAAGGTTATTGACATCGGAGCCAAACAAACTTTTCAATCCTTTACCAAAAAACACGCCTAAATAACTATTAATCTAAATAACTGTACTCTTGCCTCCATTTTTATAAATTAGGGCTGTCGATCGATTAAAATCACTAAACGTGATTAATCACATTTTCAATGTTCCATAAAGGAATACTTGTCATGTTTACTAACTGTAACAGATGTTATAATTATATACATTTCTCTCAAAATCTCTCCCTTTAATCAAATTATTTATTTTACTCTGGAAATTATTCTTTTAATATGAATTTCTTGTTAATTACAATCTTATTTGTTTAGTGTTGGTTTGAAGTGTAAAATATGGGACGTGGCTCCTTTAAGAATTGTGTTCCGGTTGCTTTTCCATATAAACTGGTGATACGGTGTTTAGGTTATACGGAAGCGCTTTATTGCGTTCAGTAAAAATGCGCTTTATTGCGTAATACGGATTTGGGAATGCGATGCGCTTGCGTAAGGTTCCATACAGTAATATACGCTAATATAGTGAGGAGATCGTACCTGTTGTGAATGCGCAGCTAGGGGGCGTAATCGGGAGGAATTTAGGAAGTGTGAGTGGATGCACTGAATGTTTCTTTATTCGTTTGTTTTTGGGTTTCGTTCATTCGCCGACACGACGCAGAGTAAAACACAGTGGAGAAAAAAAAAAAAATATATATATATATATATATATATATATATATTATATATAATTTTTTTTTTTTTTTTTTTTTTTTTTTTTTTTTCAAACAAAAAATGTATTAGCACAGACATGGAGTTAGTCATTGCCAGTTATAATGTGGCTATAGATCTATAGGGACACGTAACATATTACAGGTGAACACAACAGGAAAACGAAACAATGACAAGTTAATAAAAAAAAAAACATCAACAGTATTTCAGGAACGAAGAAACCTAGTAAAGAAAAACACTAATATTTAGGAATGTTTTTTTTACATATGAAAAACCAGCAAAAAACACATCTTTCTTTTTTATAGATTATTTTCAAACACAAATTCCTGTTTCTTTCTTTCCTCCTATCACAGTGTTGTACGTTGTAAGCGCTCTTTGACATCATGAGCCTCCGAAGCTTCCCATGTGCCAGAACGATTTCTATTACGATCCAGACTTTCCCATCCATGTCAGAGCGATAGGATCTTTTTTTTTCCACTCGGTCTGAAATGGAGCTCATCAACAGAGATCTGGATTGCACCGGCATTAGCAATACCTGCAGTTAGTCTCTGCAATGCACTCTCTCTCTCTCTCTCTCTCTCTCTCTCTCTCTCTATATCTCTCACTATTTCTCCCCTCATTGTTTATTCAATTCAGCCCCCCTTGAAAAGGCGAAAAGGCGGAGAAATATAATTTATCTCTTATGCAACGTGATAAATCTTTACCGGGTCGGTAAACTATTTATGAGCTTCCCAGATAAATTCCTTCATGCATTAATCCTTAGAAACCAATCCGATTTGTTTTGTTTTTTTTCCACCTCCTCTGAATTTAACTCCAAAAAGTTATTAGCATTTTTTTTCTCTCCCCCTTTTTTCCCATTGCATATTTTATGAATGGTGCAAAAGTCTTGCTACAGGAGAGAAGCACGCTTTCGGGAAATGAAGGATCGAGGCCAGGGCGATTGGGCTGAGGCGAGCCACAGGTGGGCTTTGTTATTTTATTTATTCTTGTTTATTTTGTCTCGATTTTAAAGCGCCACCAAAACAAAGGCCACCACATTCAGGGAGGGGCATGGAGAGGTGTATACAGTAGGGCATCCAACGGTGTGTGCGAAGAAAAGATGCATTGATTTGTATTTCGGTGCGGGCCTCTATCTCTCAAGCTCAGGTATCATTCCGTGTCCTCCAGCCTTGTCCTGATAAGATAACGTGAAAGGCGCTCTCCTCTAGATAACGGGGAAAACAAGCATTACACGAAAGACGCGGTGTCGCTTCTCGGGTCGGTCACGTCGGCCTCCATCGCGCCTCTTTAGCGCTAATCAGCAGGATGAATCGGCCATCGATCACTCGCCCGCCACGCCACTCAAGATGCTAAAGACGTGTCATGTTAACATCGCTTCATTAGCTTTGCTAATTTACAGATGCTTGTCAACACGAGATGACTTTTTCCCCTCCACTGGTTTGTTTTTTTTATGCTAATATTTACGCAACGTTCCCTTCTTTGCTTCCGTTTTTATTTTTATAGCAAGTCGTATGACAATGATCTAAAAAACCTGACAGGGATGTATTTTGTAGTTTTTCTACAATAAAACCACAATTGTGTCCCAAAAAGCAATGGCATATTGTACTATTGTGCATATTAAATGATAACAATCATATTACACTAGTATATATTTTTTTGTTACGACAATTAAATGCTGTTTTTGGAGATGCATCATTGTGTGCATATTTTCAAATCTTTCAAAAGGATTTATGCATCATAAACATATATTGTTCAGATATATTGTTAAAATCACAGTTTAATACATTCTTTTATTTTAATAGGGTTGCGGTTTCATAGTTTTAATCAGGTGGATAATTAAACATTTACAAGAACTAGTTTTGAGTTTAATAGAAGTTTGACATAATAATTATATATATTTTTTATTATTATTATAATATATATTAATAATATTTTTTATATTTGATGTTCTTTTGTTTCGATGTAATTTCTTTAACAAACACATTTTTTTAAAGACCTACGCTATATATATATATATATATATATATATATATATATATATATATATATATATATATATATATATATATATATATAAACATAGGCTAGATTTATGATAGGCTAAATTTATCACTTTTTTTATTTGAACGAATTTATTCGTTTCATTTCATTTATAATTTTGTAATTACGATGTATAATTATTATTTATTTATATAATTATTTACACAACCCGCAAAGACCAAAACACTCACCTTTGTTAAATAACAAATTTGCTTCACACGTGTGTTGCTGTTCTATACCCTTATATCCTTAGCACGTGCACAACATTACTATTATTATGACCGTGTTAAATCAAGCTACTACGTTCGGTGCATTTTTTTCAATTTAAAATGAAGGATTAAATGATGAATGGCTTACCTTCCAACTCAGGCATAAAATAATGAAGATCTTAGATGTGTGGTCTATGGAGATATGTGTTCAAAAAAAAAAAGAGGGAGTATATAATTTGATCCTTTCCTTTTCAAAGCAAATGGGAAATTTAATCTATTGTATGAGCTTTTAATTTAATGAAGAGGCATCATGTCGCTAGTTAATGTGTGTTTCATCCATCATTCACGCACAGGTGGCCAAGGAATTGGTGCATCATTTTATATATATATATATATATATATATATATATATATATATATATATATATATATATATATAATGATAGATAGAGACAGACAGAAGCTACACAAGGTGTGAAAGGAACCTCTTAGGCTGCTGCTATCATCCAGCTTTGATGTCATTCACAATGGACAGAATGAGAGACGGGGGACACAAGAAAGGAAATTGCACTCTGCAGAGTGAGAAACCCATCTTCTCCTGGATGAGCTCATCGAAAAAAACGTTGCACTTTTAACAGCTATACTTTGGCCACCGTGGCTCACAATAGCCATCTAATCTCAGGACTATATAGAACTCTATAGAAAGAACGGGATAAACCTCAAGAACGAATACTTACTGCGCCGTCCGTGAGTAAAATAACTACAGATCTTCCGAAGAGCTCACGCTGACCCCAACTATCCAAACTTGGTCCATTGCGCAGCACCGAACAAATATTTGAAATGACTCTTGAGAATATAGAAGCTGAGAATAATAATTCCGGATGGTTATTAAATATGTCTGTGAAAAAAAAATCATTAATTAAGGATTATATGGATGGAATGCCAACCCATCGCAGGACACACACACACACACACACACACACACACACACACACATTCATACACATTCATACACTAGGTGCCAATCAACCTACTGTGCATGTTTTTGGACCGGGGGAGGAAACCGGAGAACCCGGAGAAAAACCCCCCAAGGCACGGTGAGAACATGCACAAACTCTACACACACATGGCCGAGACGGGAATCGAACCCGGACCCTGGCGGTGTGAGGCGAACGTGCTAACCACTATGCCACCGTGCCTCCTATTTACCTCATATTTTATATATTTTTCATATTTTAAAACATTTGTTATACAGTATCATTTACATTTGCAGTATTTAGCAGACCCCCTTATCCAGAGCGACGTACAAGAAGTGCTTTAGGTCTCGATCTAAGGATGAGATTCATTCATGGTAAGGGTAGAAAGTGTCTCCGTCGTTCGGACCTCCAGTGGAAGTTCGTTCCACCACCTCAGTGCCAGAACAGAGAAGAGCCTTGAGCTGATCTTACCTTTACCTTACCTATCATGAAGGAACATGGTGCAAAAGTGGCCTTTATTTAGAACTGCGGACTTAAAAACCATTGACCCGGTAAGAACATTACTGGGAGCATTAATTCAAGAGGCAACAAGGGCGATGTTTAACGAGAATCACAATGCATTTAGTGCGTTGTTGTTCTCACAACAAAATAAACAAATAAATAAATACATTTTCCCTTGACATGGTGGAAATTAGACAAAAATGTCCATGTATCATTTAAATACAACGACTTCTCTAATTAAGACCTCTTGTAGCGACAGTTCTTTTTAAGGATGGGTGATTCTCCAAATTGCCTCGGGTGCTAAGCCGAGTCCAAATCAATGAAAATCCATGCTAGCACCACACCAGATTTGGCCACGTGTCCTGCCGAAAAGCCAAATTAATACCAAAGCAAAGGCGCAGAACACTCAATATCGGAGCAGGAGGGGAGAAAAAAAGGGCTTTTATGTTCAGTGGTGTGGGTAATGAGCTTACGGCATAACCTTTAATTGTTTTGTTGGAGTTCGGGGTAGCGGAGGTGCTGGAGACGGGCAGGGGAATCGTGATCTATCGATCCCCCCGAAGCTCTTCTACGTACTCAGTTAGTTAATCAACTCTCTACTCTCTGTGACATACGGTAATAAGAAAAAAAAGAGAGAGAAAAGGATGTGAAGAGAAAAAGAAAATGGAGAAGAGGACCTGCTCAGCAAGTAAGTGATCAAACCTGACGTGAGGCGAGGAGGCCTCGGAGCGGGACGTGCCTACATTCCCGACTTCCTCCTCATCCTTTGCTTCCTCGCGAACTCCCTCTAGATTTGTTTGTTTGCCTCTCAGAACCAATAAATAGATGCAGCCATGTGCACCACAGAGGTAATAAATTCTTCACCGGGGCTAGTGGCGCATCGTGCCGATCAATTTTTAATGAGAAACCTTGCTCTTCTAGACAGCACTAGGAAAAAAAAATATATATATTTTTTAAATATATATATTTTCAATCCCTGATTAATGCTCCTATAATCAATGTCACTTAGTCCTCTGTCTAAACCAGTCCCCATCGTCCTTCCCCCAGCTTCATGTCCTCCAACTAAAGCTCTCCCCAAAGACCTCCAGTGACAAAGGCATATAAATATAGGATTACACTATGTTTTTCAGATGATCTATTTAATGAACAGGTTCGAAACGGACTACGGAAGTCCTTTAGGATCAGTAGATACAAGTACTGAAACCTTTTTTCCCCATATAGTTGATGGCAAACAAATGGATATGCAGGAGATCCGGGAGCATTACTCTTCACTCGCACCAGGAGACTCGAACCAACACTATAAAGACACCGTGTGATTTACATCATAATGAAAATAATACTCGAGTAAAAGTATCCCAGAAAAAGTCCAAATCCAAGTCTTTAAATATCTGATTTGAACAGCATTCGAGTATTTGACTCGGGTAGATCAGTGGTTACGGCATTAAATCCCACCATCCACTAAGCTATCACTAGTGGGCCCTTGAGCAAGGCCCTTAACCCTTGCTCAGTAGTAAGTCGCTCAGGATAGGGGGTCAAATGCCGTAAATGAAAATTAACATTACATACGCTCAAATTTGCACTAGACCTCAACACTGAGACGTTTCTCACAGAGAGGAAGATATTGTTATTTATATATTTGTTATTATTATTATTATTATTATTATTATTATTATTATAATATTTATGATGATGATGATGATTATTATTATTAATGATTATTATTAATTATTATTTATGATGATGATAATGATTATTATTATTACTATTATTATCAATTAGTAGTAGTAGTAGTAGTAGTAATTATTATTATTATTATTATTATTATATTATTATTTTGAAAATACAAACAATTTAAATAACGTTGATTTAAATTAATTTTAATTTAATTTAAATCGGGGACTTCACGCTTTGTAACCCTCAATGAACAGTTAATTATGGCAAGGCAGCGGTAAATAAAAGTCTGTATGGAAAGATTAGAACATTCGTCGTCCTTCTAATATTTCTTTAAAAAATGTTGTTGTTTTTTAAAGCATGGTGCTGAGAATATTGAATTTCATGCAAGATTTATGTTCGGCCTTCATTTGAGTTAGATTTTTGACTCTTCATATATTTAATGTCTGTGAGTTTTATAAATAAGATGAGTGAGAAACCGCTCTGGGGAGCAAATGTGTATTTCCAGCGAAGAGGTTAAGGGGACTTTGCTCTGGGATGCTGGATGGGGCTGGGATTTGAACTCATCACATCCCAATGAGAAGTCTAAGATTGTAATAAGTGAGCGTAACACTTGGGAGGTGTTTGATTTATAGTGAAAAGTCTCACATAAAAATGCTCATAAATAAATAAACATGAAATATTGGTCTACGGAAAAATCCCAGTATAAACAAAAACCTGCTCCCATCTAAGAATGTGAAGTTAGTATAACTTCCTTACCAATCGCCAGAAACTTTTACCTTGGCTGTACTAACGGAAGGCGGCATTGGCGCGTGTTGTGTCTTTTCGAGGACGTCTCTTGCTCCGTTTCTCCATCGCAACTGGGTTAGAACAGATTAATGCAAATATTCTTTTCCGTGTGAATATTCTGAAAAGGGCACCACATGACGTTTTGAGTCCGTGTTCCAATTGATAGTCATAACATTTGCCGGAAAAGACGGATACAAATCCCGAGCACATACAGTAACGATTGCTGGACGCGGTAGTCCAACGCCGTGGATTCGACGTCTAAATGTAGTCGAGCTCGGATTGGTTTTGGGATGCGGTCCAGCGGAAATCATCGGCTTTGTTAATTTATGCAAATCAATTTAGTGCTGTTGGAGTCTCTCGGGAAATGCTTATAGATGTGTAAAGTGTGCGTTGACACAGCGCCGGGATGTTTCCTTTCCAAACAATTATGATGGCTAGTTCAAGTAGCGCTTAATATTTACATCTAACCCCAATAATATATAGCATATATAAGTATTTGGGGGCACGGTGGATTAGTGGTTAGCACGTTCGCCTCACACCACCAGGATCCGGGTTCGATTCCCGTCTCGGGAATGTGTGTGTGGAGTTTGCATGTTCTCCCTGTGCCTCAGGGTTTTTCTCCCAGGGTTCTCCGGTTTCCCCCCCCCCGGTCCAAAAACATGCACGGTAGGTTGATTGGCACCTTGGAAAATTGTCCCTAGTGTATGAATGTGTGTGTGAATGTGTGTGTGTGTGTGTGTGCCCTGCGATGGGTTGGCATTCCATCCAGGGTGTATCCTGCCTTAATGCCCATAGACGCCTGAGATAGGCACAGGCTCCCCGTGACCCGAGGAAGATCAGGATAAAGCGGTAGAAGATGAATGAATGAATATATAAGTGTTTATAATTTGTATATATTTCAATCATTTGTATAGAACATATTTTTATAGCGTATTCATTACAATCATCAGGTCACACGGCAAAGGAAAATGCTACGAAATTGTAATATATGGTTTTGAAGTTTGCTATTCAGCTACACGATTAGCGATTGCTAACGGCCTTGTCGGGTTTATGCTACATCCTACAAACCACTGCACCACCATTGTCTTGAGATTAGCGATTGTTTACACACAACACTCTAGTTGTGTGTAAACAAAAACAGATAGCTAATTAAGCTAGCTGGGGGGCTAGTTCGAGTAAGAATACTGTAGCAATTTCAACTAAGCCGTAGCATGTTCGGCTAATTAAGTTTTTATTTCCAAAAAGATGGAAATAAATTGTGTTGTTGGCTTATTTTACGCCAGATCAGTTTTAGTGTTTTTAATCATTGCAATTAACTAATACAACGATCAAGCTAGTGTGCTAGGTGCTTTAGCTGTACACATTATATCCATTTTATTTAGGTTTTTGATTGTTTTTATTTCTTTACAATTATATATATATATATATATATATATATATATATATATATATATATATATATATATATATGATATATATATGCATATATATATATATATATATATATATATATATATATATATATATATATATATATATATAGGCTTCATGTGTAATATGATTTTACTCCAATATGAAATTAATATTGCTACTTTCTAGCATTTCATTTTTTGTTGTTTTTTTGTTTGTTTGTTTGTTTGTGTTAGTTTTTTATTCCAATGAACCAGGTGTTAAACAATTTTACCCTCATGCCATGAGGAAGGAAGAGTGGATAATTTTTCTGTTTTCTTCAGTGTTTTTCTGCAGTTATTTTGTCTTGGAAACATTTTACCCACTTCTTTCTTTCTTTTTGTTTCTTTTCATTGTTTAGAATAAGGAAACTGAAAAATTAAAGTTAGTGAAAGAAAAACAAGAGAATTTTTTCTTTCACTAACTTTAATTTTTCAGTTTCCTTATTCTATCTTTCTATCTATCGATCTCTATCTATCTATCTATCTATCTATCTATCTATCTATCTATCTATCTTATGGTCTTTTTTCCTTCCTTCCTTTCATCTTTCTCATTTGTCCTTTTGCTAACCTTTTTTTTCTGTCTCCCTCGTTTTTCTTTCTTTCTGCTTTCTGCTTTCCTTCCTTCAAAAGAACACTCTGAAATCCCAGTGCGAGCTTTCCCTTTCTCTTTTCCCTATAGAGTTCATCCCAGTCTCGAGACAGGACAATGAATTAACGAGACATCAGTTAACTCGGAGAACGCGGCATCAATAAATTGTCCCGCTTTTAATTAAGTGGAGATACAACATAAAGCCTCTTTTATTTATTAATTAAATTTATTTATTTATTTACAGTTTCTTGAGATAAAGGATTGGGGGGGAGCGAGGGAGGGAGAGGCAGAGCATCCTGTTTCAGATATCTGGCGTCAGATCAGATCCACAACGCGAGGGGACGAAGCAAAAAGCAAACAAATTAGCTCGGCTCGCGAGATAATTGTGTGCTATTGATTTTACTTTATCCGTTTGACTGCGAACAAATACCCCGATAGTGCTTTGTTGCTTGGAGTTGCTTCGTATTTTTCCGCCGTCACTCTCCATTAAAGGATCAGTTCGCTCGTATTGTTTGCTTTCGCCTGAGCTAAATTTAAAAGTGACCAGGAGGATGGGTCTCTATTGTTTCTTAGAGTTTGGAGAGATAGCAATTCTTTGGGGCCACCAAACAGCCCAGTGCGTGCATTATCACGTCTTCCAATCAACTCCCATCTGAAGAAAATCTCACATGGGTTGACCTTCAGTCATTTCGCTGGTTAATATTTTTCACGCTTGGCCACAATGGCGTCGTTTTTTTGGCATCCGAAATGGGGGGGAGATGCAACTTGTGTTCTCAAGGAAATGAAATATGCTAGTTTGGTTTGGCTTCCAGTTACGGTTCAACACAATGTCGTCACTGATTTCCAGCCTTAGCAATGGTCCCGACTCCTTTTTTTTCCCCCCTACAAGTCACATGACCACCTTTAATCAGGTTTTGGAGAGAAAAAATAAAGTAAAATCAGCATGAATGCTTTACTGATTGCTGTAATTGTTTGGCTAGAGCCCAAGTATTCATCCTGAAGCTCCATGGATTCGTTCCTGAGAGGATGAAGGGGTCGGCTGAAGCTCTTTATGGTCTCCGCCGGACCAGATCAATGGGCTTTCTGTTTGCTCGACACACCAGGAGCATGAGCATCTACAGATATGACACGCCTGGCAGTTCTCCAAGTGTCAGTTCCACCACGGCTTGTCAAACGAATTACCTCTGAGCCGACAAAACAGGGAAATTAATTTAAGTGGACGTCCGGTTACGCCAGCGTGCAGTCATTATGCAAATCCCCCTTTTTTTTTGGTTTGGGTTTGGAAGTGAACTATGCATGAACCACTTCCATGGAATTTTACATCCTGGGTCCGGTGGATCTTAATATATATAGTATGAGGGATTATTTGACAGGAGAGTTCACACGACACTGGATAAATGATATGCGATCGTTACATTCTTTTCCACCGCTTGGGCATTAAAATGCTGTAAAAAAAAAAGATGTATTGCTTCAATTTTAATTTTGCGTTAAATGGCGTGAAAAATATCCTAGATCTCAGTGTACACTTGGATTAGAGCATTGGGGAGACGTCAGCTGTAGAGCACATTTGTGCTGTGTCCTGTTTTCCCGCTAGACTCCTAAATGCACTTGTAGTCTGACAAGTTATGGATGTTGCACTATGAAATTGGTCTGGAGAAAAGAAAGGGACGAAAAGAAAAAAAAAAGAGATCTGGGGGATTCTGTCGCGTTGCTCACTGAGGAAAATGTTCGTCTGACGCTTGTAAAGCAGGGAATGCTAGACCAGGCAAGAAGAGAAAGAAATGTAAAAATCATTGCTAATTCAGACAAGGCCCAGGCTGCCTGGAATAAAAGCACCTATTGGTATAAAAAAAAACCCGCGGATGGATTCAAATACGAATTTATTTAACGCTTTATTTTCCCTTTCCCTCCATTCATTTACCTACCTGACCTTCCTGAGCGCGCAATTACTGGTAATTACTGGCTTTTCCCAGCTTTCGCCTTGACACCATCAATTACACGCCGTGTGCAAACACATCCTGGCGAGTGTGAGTCCGTGGCGCCGAGAGGTCAAAAGATCCAATTTGCATTGACACGAGGACACGGCTACAATAATTAGCCCCTCTGCAAATAGCGGAGACGGGGGGCAGCTGGTCAGGACAAGACTCCGCTGACGGAAAACCGGGCCCCCGATCAGACGTTAGTGCTGGTGTTTGCAGTGTCTAATTAATGCGGTCGTGAAGCTCTCAATCACCGGTACGCCGTGCTTCTAAAGTCGTTAGCTCATTAGTTAATGGAACGTCCTACATGGCCGTTTATTAGCCCGCAGGCATCTTAAAGATCATTTAAAAGTTCCCCCAAAGCAGGAAATATCTACACTATTAGGACTTTCCAAACACACGTCAGAGTAATGTGCTTTACTGTCTTTAACTCTTTCTTTTTTTTCCTCTTTCCTACATCTCTCATTCGATCTCCTCTTCTCCGAGATGCCTTCCTGAGATCTCAGTAGCCTGAGTGTCCCCTGGTGCCCATTGTGCAGCATTGCACCCAGTGTCCCCCTCGGAGTGATCAGAAGTTAGTGGAAAGAAAATGGAAAGTATGATAGAAATGAGACAATATATAATAGCGATACATAGCGATGACCAATGTACTGTAGTATCTGAGGGGAAAATAACCAACGAATGAGCTTCTTTCATTCGGATGGACGTTACATGTTTTTCCCCTCGATATAATAATTTATTTCTTTATTTTGAAAGTCGGACCAAAATATACAACAGTAGAATTATAAATTAAGGATGTGGTTATAGATTGAATAACTTTGCTTTTAAGACTTTTTCCAAAAGAAGAGAAGAGCGAGTGCTGAGGGAGAAAAATAAAATATGGTGAAAAGTTTTTGGGCATTGGGAATAATGGTGGTGGTAAAGTGGTGATGAATTCATTTTTGTGGGGTTAAAATTGTGAACAGTGATTGGTTATTGAGGTGGACCAGAGAACCAGTGTTTGATTGTTATATACAATGGTTATCTGTGATTGGGTGTCCAATTAAATGGTGATCTCTGATTGGTTGTTGGGGGAATAGAATAATTTTTTTTTTTTTTTTTTTTTTTTTTTTTTTTTTTTTTTAGTGATATAGTTGAATAGTTGAACCATTGCTTAATATATATATATATATATATATATATATATATATATATATATATATATATATATATATATATATATGTTATTTATATAATTATAAATAAACATATTTTTGTTAAGTTTACTTGAACTTATTATATAATATATAATAAGTTTAAGTGAAAAATGAAATGAATTTTAACGTACAAAAAGGTCAGATATCTCTAAACCATATATACCATATATATATATATATATATATATATATATATATATGTGTGTGTGTGTGTGTGTGTGTGTGTGTGTGTGTGTGTGTGTGTGTGTGTGTGTGTATTCTATATATATATATATATATATATATATATATATATATATATATATATATATAGATAGTTTAAAAAAAAAAAACAACAACAACAACAATTCCCATATTGTTTTGCTGAAACATATTTATTTCCAGGAGTATTTTTTTTTCTGCAAATGCGCAGCATAATTGCCCCGAATACCGTCACTGATGGATTGAGCAATCACGGCCTCTCTATTTATTTATTTATTTATTTATTTATTTATTTTCTATCCACCTTATTTCACCACCAGCCGAAATAAATTCCGCACTCATCCCACATCGTTTGTACAGCAACATTAGATTTAGCGCCCTAATAGAGAATGCAATTCTATTTCTGCATTCGTTCTCCGGCATTGTTTTTATTTATTTATTTATTTATTTATATTTTATTTAAAACCCCCCCCCTGATATATGAGCATGTCTTGAGCTACCCAGCAGGTTCAAAATATAATTACATGGTGTATGACCTTGCACACGACGCATAAAGCCCTGCTTTCCTGTCTCAGCAGATTACTGCGCTTAATGCAGGAGGAAGAAGGAAGCCAGGTTTCATGTGGAAGCGTTGGCGATGAGATCTGGTTTATGACACAACAAAAAAAACAACAACATTTATTTAGACTCTAGACGGGATCACCAACCTTTTTGTAACTGTAGAGCTACATGGACACCGAGTCATATAAAGGGCTACCAGTTTGAAATACTCCTCTGAAATCAAATTTACCTTTAGTTATATATATTATTAATTATTATATTTTAAGAAATACACTTGACAGTGACTATCAACAACGAATTAACTACATTTTACATGTTTTACATTATAGACGCATCTCACTGATGAGTTGTGCACTTTTTATAGCAAGCCTGAGAGCTACTCATGTGCTCCTTGGGGGCTACCTGGTGCCCACGGGCACCACGTTGGTGACCCCTGCTCTAGACGGACAAACGTGTGTGGATATCTGATCAGGAGAATGGTATGTGGATCCGACCTTCTGGGAAGATGTTCCACTGGATTAAAGTCAAAGTAAAGTAAAAGCCAGGTATTGATGTGGGGTGGTTGAGGGACAATCCCAAAGGTCCTCAACAGGCTTGAGATCAAAGCTTGATAGCAGAAGATCATCCATTCCAAACCGTGTAAAGCACATCTACATGGAGATCCAGCTGGCTTGTGCACACATGCATTGGCATGCTGGAAGGAGGGTTTGCTCTCCCACAACTTGATGGTAACAGTTTGGAAAAGAACCACATATGGTTGGAAAAATCCAATCTCCCGGCGCTTTTGTCTCACTGTGACTGGATTGAAGAAGCAACAAAACAAACCAGTATGTTTTTACTGATTCTTTACGAAAAGCAAGAATATCAGGCACCGTGCGATGGTGCGATCGTGCTCCGACTGACAGCCTTCCAATTTTTCACTAAAATCAAGCTCCTAATTATAACGAGTCGCGTTTTCAGCACGAAAACAAAACCAAACCTAGTGTAACGCCTGCCGAAGCGAGCCATTGATTTCCCTCTAATGAAACATACAATTAGCTTTTCTTAATCAGAACTCACCATCGCAGGGCCTTCCATCACACACCGCTCCGAAAAAGACACACGCCGAGTTGTTTAATCGAACCGACGGTCTCATTCGGTGGCCTCGGCCGGGGCGAGTAATTATATATTTATATTATCAGTCAGAAAATAAAGAATTGCGCGCGAATGGAGATCATCCAGCCGGCACACACAAAAACCAAATCGGAATACGACGAGGTTCAAGCTTTTCGGGAAAATCCCACCCGTTTCACATGCGATTACGTGAAACGATCACAATGGGAATATGATCAAATGAAAGCAGGTGTCATGTTACGTGGGCGGGTAAAAATAATAATCAAGTGGGAAGAGTTTAATAGGTGGAAAAGATATCTTGTGAAAGTAAATTGGCTAAAAATTAGGGCTGTCAATCGAGTAAAATATTTCATCGCGATTACGATTGCCATGAGTTAACTCGTGATTAATCGCACATTTATTCGCACGTGTTCAATGTAGCATAAATGAATACTTTTCATGTTTCCAATACTGTAACTATCTGTAACAGATGTAACAGTTATATATTTAGATATCAAAAAATATACTTAATATTACATAATATTAACAGATGTTTATATATATATATATATATATATATATATGATATATAGATATATATATATCACTCAAAATCTCTCCCGTTAATACAATTTATTGATTATTTAATATTTATTTTATATATAAATAAAATAATTGTGGGTCGTTTTAATTGTGAAATATGTACATGTACTCACTAAACGATGATCTGCTGTGGCGACGCCTAAAGGGAGTCGCCGAAAGAGGAATTCTTTAAAAATGACGGCTGTAGTTCCGACTGTTGGCCTGTAGGGGGTGTGTGCACATTGTTTGTGTGCCGAATTTCTTTTTTATTATTTGTTTTAAATTGTATGGTATCAATTTTGTATTGGTATCACGATATTTAAACGAGGTATCATATCACTGCCACATTGTAGGTATTGTGGCAGATATTTAATGTTTCCCTTTCTGTAAAGCTGCTTTGAGACAATGCACGTTGTGAAAAGCGCTATATAAATAACATTTCATTTCATTTCATTTCATTGAAGATCAATTTTAGCAATGGACAGAGGCTTTACAGGGGCTTTACTTCAACAATAAATACACATTTTCTTTCATACAAACATTTATTACAAACACGACATGTACATAATTCTGATTCACTCCGATTCAAATGTTTATAATGCCTAATGAATATCCAATATGAGACTTTGCTAGGAAGTGTTACTCAAGCATTTTCTTTTTTTTTTTACCATTACAGGATCGTCTAATTAGCTGGAATTTGTTTTATTCGCTCTTTCCGGCATCCTCAAAGCTAGCGTGTGTATCCTTTCTTCTGCGTTCCCAGGAGATGAAGCGCTGTGTCTTGTTTTGCGAGCAGAAGGAGGCAGTTTAATGTCCCATCACTAATGTCTGTACCCAGTCACACTTGACAACAACACCAAATGACCACCTCAAGCCTGACAGCAATGATGTTTGCTCTGGGCGTACTGAGGAAGGTGATTTAAAAATAAATAAATAAATAAATAAATAAAAATGGTTTGTACGTTTGGAAGCACAAAGTTTAATATGAACAATGGAATTTGTTGGCTTTTAAATATAAATATATATATTTTTAAATACCAGAATCAGGAAATTTCATTCATTCATTCATCTTCTACCGCTATATCCGATCTTCCCTCGGGTCACGGGGAGTCTGTGTCTATCTCAGGCATCTATGGGCATTAAGGCAGGATATACCCTGGATTGAATGCCAACCCATCACAGGGCACACACACACACACACACTCTACACTAGGGACAATTTTCCAAGGTGCCAATCAACCTACCGTGCACGTTTTTGGACTGGGAGGAAACCGGAGAACCCGGAGAAAAAACCCCTGAGGCACGGGGAGAACATGCACAAACTCCACACACACATGACCGAGACGGGGTTGATGGGCGCTTTTTAATATGTAATCTTTAACATTTTCATAAGTAACTGTAATCTAATGGCACATTTTTTCTCAGTAACTGTACTTTTATTTTGTAATTAAATGACATAACTTGTAACATGTAACAAGTTCCTCCCCAATACTGGCTGTATGTATGTTGGTAATAAGTACAGTAGGTACCACCAATGGCACCGTCCTCATTTTTGTGTCTATTTTTGGAAGTTTGTCTGTTCCAGATTATGTGCATTATTATTATTATTATTATTGGTTCTGAGCCCATTGTAGCAGATCGACTGCAGTCCAAGTCCATCCTGAAAGTTCTTGACCTACACTTTCACCCCCTTCCTTTATCCAGGGAAGATTTATCTGGACGGCAGACTCACACCGCATGGACTTTTGTCTCTTCACCCCGAACAATGTCATCGCTTTCACAGGTGTTTCATCCTTGTACCGTTGTACACACTTTGCTCTGATTTGAAGACCTTTAGAGTTGTTTGGCTTCACCTCTATAAATATGCTCCGTTCTCCACCAGGAGCCATGGCAGCCAGGGAAACTCCACCGAGAGAAACGATTCTTTGAAGTGACAATCGTGTCTGTGTGTGTGTGTGTGTGTGTGTGTGTGGGGAAGAAAAGGAAAAAAAAGTACCTTCTTTAAAGTCTTACTTTCATGCTAGCTACAGCGAAACTCTTTCATGGCCTCGCCAAAAAAATTCCTGCTAAATCTTTCAGTGAAGCTGAGAGTCACTTTGCGAGAGCGCCAGAGAGAATTTTAAGTGGAGGGAATGTCTGAAAACGTTCTTACAACTTCTAAGCAAGCAGCTCTTGTAAAAGCCTCGCTTTCGCAGATGTTAAACTCTTGTTTAGATTGTTCTATTATGAAACAGTCTAGAGTGGAGACTCGTTTGTTTTGTCTGTTTGTTCGAATTAATACCTCAGGCTTAATTCAACATCTCCATAATTTCAATTGGTTCAATTCCCATCTCGGTCATGTGTGTGTAGAGTTTGTGCATGTTCTCCCCGTGCCTCAGGGGGTTTTTCTCTGGGTTCTCCGGTTTCCTCCCCCGGTATCTAAACATGCACGGTAGGTTAATTGGCACCTTGGAAAATTGTGCCTAGTGTATGAATGTGTGTTAGTGCACTGTGATGAGTTGGTATTCCATCCAGGGTGTATCCTGCCTTAATGCCCATAGACATGCCTGAGATAGGCACAGACTCCCCGTGACCCGAGGGAAGATCGGATAAAGCGGTAGAAGATGAATGAATGGAAATGTAGCCTATTTAAATTTTTTATATTAATATTAGCGAATTAGTTTGCGAGATAATTGCTGTTAGCGAATTCTTATCCTTCTGCTGAATGTAAACTGGTAGATTCGTGTGAATTAATCATTGTTTAACATTTGGATCAATGCGGTATTAATGAGGTGGGCTAATTGCAAAGATTAACTGTTGCACATGGACGGATTTAAAACGTGGCTTGATTTGTCCGTTCATTATAGTGGCATGGAATTTCAGCTTTTTAGTCAGAGCAAGTCAGGGAATTTGACATTAGGCGTTGAGTGGGAACCCTGGCTATTACAGGAAGTAGTAAGCGGCTGCCGTGTCCTATCACTGAGAGGCGGTGCACGTGTCATGGTCCAGTCCAGGAAGCATTAATCAAGAGGGCAGACAGCATTAGTGTGTGGTACTGAACACCTGACTGTTTCAGCCATATGTTGGTTCTTCTACAAACTATTACTGCTTATTTAGAGGCACACGTATTTGTATTGGACGTCTTTGAATGTGCTAGTGTTACATTTACTCTTTATTCGAACTACAAGGGTGTAGGGAGGGGTGGAGCTCAGTGGTTGGGCTACAATCCTCAAACCCGGAAGTGTGAATCCCGAAGCTCAGTGGTTAAGCCATTGGGCTCTGGACCATAAGGTTCTCAGGTTCAAGTCCGACCACAACCAAGCTGCCACTAGTGGGCCCTTGAGAAAGGCCCTTAATTGTTCAGTTGTAAGTCGTTCTGGTTAGGAGCGTCTGCCAAATGCCGTAAATGTAAACGTATCCGAATCTTACGTATCCGATTAGAGAATAGGAGTTTATACCCAACGATGCTCCAGTGTCCACCAATTATATTTTCTCTATGTTGTATAGAAAGAAGGGCACGGGGGTTTAGTGGTTAGCACGTTCGCCTCACACCTCCAGGGTCCGGGTTCGATTCCCGTCTCGGCCATGTGTGTGCGGAGTTTGCATGTGCCTCAGGGGGGTTTTCTCCGGGTTCTCTGGTTTCCCCCGGTCCAGAAACATGCACGGTAGGTTGATTGGCACCTTGTAAAATTGTCCCTAGTGTATGTTTGATTGTGTGTGTCCTATGATGGGTTGTCATTCCATCCAGGGTGTATCCTGCCTTAATGCCCATAGACGCCTGAGATAGGCACAGACTCCCCGTGACCCGAGGGAAGTTCGGATAAAGCGGTAGAAGATGAATGAATGTATAGAAAGATCTTCCAAAGAAAGTAAGCTTCATTGATTCATATGCACTTCTGTTTTTGCAGCCATTAAAATTGTGCTTCTTTGTTTACTGGAGTTTTCAAAGTGAAACTTGTATTAAATCCTTATGGGAATTTAGCCCCCCCCCCCCCCCCCCCCCCCACCTTCGAACTTTTAAACACTGTAAGAAAAAAAAAAGCCAATTACGCTTTAAAGGTCGCGCAACCAATATGAAACTTCTGTTTTTGGAGACTTCCAACTGTAAATTCACCATCCTGAAATTGGTTTCATGCACGACCTGTCTAATTTAATATCGGCGTGTTGGAGCCATTATCTAACACTGTTTTATAACAACTGTATACTCGGAGCTCCTACTAGAGGTGAACACTGTTTAAACTTTAAAAAGGTCAGGTACGCCACAAAAAAAAACAACAACATCGTCTGGAGACCAAAAAAAAATTACATATACTTTAGGAGCCAAGGAATATGATGGCTTCTGTGATTAAGAGTCTGCACTGAGCAGAGACTCGGAGACTCGCTTTTTTTCTGATTGGGAGGGTGTGAGGTCAAATCCCAGCATTACCAAATTGCCACTTTGAACTACTCGTGTACTTTTAAATAAAGCCACACAAGGGTCAATGAAGGTAAATACTATCAGGATGGTCATAAAGCTGCCTGATGCCTGATTGGTGTAACTCTTGCACACCAGTAGGTGGCAGTACTCAGCATTCAAACAGGGGAAAATCGGAAGAATTGTGCACGCGTAATGTAGCATGTATAACGAGCATAATTATCGGATTCGTTTAGCTTGTTCCAGGCATGTCTGCTTAAGTTGTAAATGGCGCTGGCATTGTCAAGTCCTTGGTCTCTCTCGTGTGGTATGAAGAAAGAAAGAAATGGAGTACGAGGAATTGCATTACATTACATTTACGGCGTTTGGCAGACGCCCTTATCCAGAGCGACTTTCAACTGAGGAATTAAGGGTTAAGTGCCTTGCTCAAGGGCCCACTAGTGGAAGCTGGGTGGTGGGATTTGAACTTGCGATCTTTTGGTCCGAAGGCCTTGAAAGGGTGTTTAAACGCAAACGTAAATGTTTGCTTCAATCGTTTTTTTTTTTTTTTGGGGGGGGGGGGGGGGGGGGGGGGGGTTGTTTACATCGTGTGCTCGTTTGCTACGATGATTAACTCATCAGAGTTCGGTTTCTTGAACGACATTGCTGATGAATCAATGTTAAAAAACAGCAGACTCCATTGAACATACCAAACTAAAAAAAAAACGTCATTGACAGCAACCCACAAGACTGCTTGTTAGTTTTTCTTTTCCCCCTTTTTAAAAATAAATAAAGTACTGTGCAAAGGTTTTACACAGGTGTGAAAAAGTGCTGTAAACAAAGAATGCTTTCAAGAATATAAATAATGGTTGTTGTCAATTTACAAAATAGCGAAGAAAAGAAAAAATTTAAATCAAATCAATATTTGTTGTGAGTACCTTCTGAAGCACTAGAAGTAGGGTAAGTAATGGCACGACCCCCACAGAGCCCTGATCTCAACATCATGGAGTGTGTGTGGGATTCCATGAAGAGACAGAAGGATGTGAGAACGTCGACATCCACAGAAGATCTGTGTTGACTTCTCCAAAATGGAACAGCCGAGTTCCTTCATAAACACTGTGTGTAAGTGTACCTAGAAGCATTACTGCTGATTTGAAAGTAAAGTGTGTTCACAACCAATATTGCTTTCGTTTCCCTTTTCTTTATTCACTACATTTCCTTCATTGATGAAAGTAAATAATTAACACTTCCATTTTAGAAAGCATTCTTTATTTACGGCATTTTTTGTCACCTTCGCACAGTTCCGTGCAGAAACTTTTAGTGTCCTGTTTAACAGTCTGAAAAAGAACAAAGCCAACAAAGAGAGTCACCGAATCAGGGCGTCAATACTTAGCAGAATCCTTAACCCGTCTGTCTCGGGCTTGAGAAGCAATGCTCACCACGGTACTTTACCACACAATTAGAGGTAATTAGCGGGGCATGAAAGGCCTATAGCGCAATTTCGGGCGCCTGCTCGCAAGTTAATGACTCCTGGCATGGTCTGTGAGCATGCATGCGGCATGGATCTTGACATGGCTGGAGGTGTGCGGCTAATTTCAGGCCTTTGTGATCCTGAGTGGTGACGGCAGGAGATTAGTGCCGTTCTCACAGTAAGGAGGACAAAAAAGCTCAAAGAACTGCTGCTCTATATGTATATATATATATGTATATATATATATATATATATATATATATAAAGTTCTATATATATATATATATATATATATATATATATATATATATATATATATATATATATATATACAATATATATATATATATTTCAAACGTATAAAGAATGGTGAGATTATTATTTTTTTCTGGAAAGCGCTGAAGACTTAATATTGTAGCAAAATGCAATTAACATTCATTTTAACACATACACGAGGGTAT
This sequence comes from Kryptopterus vitreolus, assembly GCA_030449085.1. Lineage (NCBI taxonomy): Eukaryota > Metazoa > Chordata > Actinopteri > Siluriformes > Siluridae > Kryptopterus > Kryptopterus vitreolus. The sequence goes on from JACRUU010000018.1 coordinate 1,296,676, forward strand.
AATGGAGTACAGTACAAGCTGTCCTATTATGTAACACAGATTACACTGCAATACTTTATCCCTGGCTGCGTGAAATAATAGCCGAAACGTCAGACACGTACGTAGAAATTGTTTCTAAGAATATCATTGCCAGGCTTTAATGGAGGATTTATCAATGGGCCTGCCGCATTAAGACTCCCACACCGGAATCGACTTCGGCTGGCGAAAAGGAGACTTTATGTGAGCGTCTGTGTCGAAACCCCCATGATAGAAGCTTGTTTAACAAACTCCCCAAAAACCAATAACTTCCTCCTCTTTTCTGCTTTTCCCCCTGTATCTCTCTTTCCCCCTGAAATCGCATCTGCCTGACGATGCCTATATACTTTATGCCACGTTCCGCAATCAGAGCATGTCTGTCAAGCGGGGCGCTCTTCAATCACCGGAAGAGAAGGGCGCTCTCTGATTGAAGTGCACTAGCAATCAGAAAAGCTGCTGTTCGGGGCGATCCCCCGCAGAGTCCGAGCGGCCATATAAACACCCATATAAATATACCAGACCGAGGAGCAAATCCTGGAGTAGGAATGTAAGAGCCAGGTGTCCCTCTTAAGGGGTTATCACCTTATTTATTTATTTATTTTCTGTCTGATATAAATGACCTGGTTTAAAGGCGTAATTTCATTTCTTCAAAACGATCACTTTTTATTAGAGGAAAAGAAGTAGGGTAACAATATTTAGACTGCATCACGGAGGTCTCGTGAGTAAGGGAGTGGTGCGAGGGAAACTAATAGTGTTACTGGTATTTAAACTCACCAATCAGTATTATAAAACCAGAGCACAGGGTCGGCCATGATACGGCACCCACCGGAGCACAGAGGGTTAAGGGTCTTGCTCAAGGACCCAAGGGCGGCAGCATGGCCCTACCAGGGCTCGAACCCGGATCTTCCGATCAGCAGCCCAGAGCCTTAGACCACTGAGCAACCCCCTTGAGTGACCATTGAGTGGTATTTGAACTCATGAACTCATGACCTTCTGACCAGATGTCCAACATAACTTTGATGACTCTTCGGATATGACGTAAGAGGGACGGAAGAGTGTAAACAGAAAGCTCACTTTTGCCTCGTCAAATGTTTTCTTTTTATTTAATATATATTTAATGACCGGCGTTATTAACTTGAAAAAGGATGTTATAAATGTAACTCTTGTAGCTCTTAGACCTACCCTGCTTTTTTGAGCCCATTCTTCAAGCCAAGCTTAATCCGTGATGGGGAAAAATTGCCAAGCTGGGCCATCTGCTTAAGAGTTCTGGAAAGAAAATGTGTGATTTTTGCTCACCAGTGATTTTTCCCCCCACTCTGGGGTTTTGGCAGCGAAGTCCGTCTGCTTCGGTGTCTACGTGAGAAAACTGTCGGGAAAACGAAAAGAAGGTTTTTTTTTTTATAACAAGTAGCTAAATTGTTGTAAGCGTCCGGCTTGTTTGTTGGTTCAGAAGGTTCAAAAGTGAAATAGTTTAGTTGACGACAAAAGAAGATGCGATTTTGGATACAGTGGGGGGGAAATGTGTGCACTATTTGTAGCTGTTTGTAGTCTGTGTTTTGCCGAAACCTTTACTTTAGAATAATGTTATAGAGCTTTGGATTGTTGAACGTCTGAAGGGCATTTCCATTCGACTGATGAAACCACGCCCCCTCTTGGAAACGAGCTCTTCGGATTCGCCAGAGCGTGTTGCATTTCATATTTCGAAACTGTAATTCAGGACCGGAGGCGGAGAACCTCAGAAGCTCGCTGTGATAAAAAACGGTGAAAGCAATCCTTAGTGCATAGAGGTTGCCACACATTTTTTTTGGGGGGGGGTGCTATTGAACCTAGTGTATTTGTGTTTTTTTTCCCTCTCAACACCAAAGATGATCACGCATACCCATCAGGAAATGATCTTGCGAATATGAAAACCCCCTCCTCCTCGTTTGACATGGTGGTTGTTCTCTGCTGACACAGGACTCCGGAGTGCAGGAGGTTTGTTTTTTTTGTTGTTGTGGTTCCAAGCTCGATAATTGATGATGACTGCAAAGGGACTGATGCTGAAAGCAAGGAACAGTGTGCTGTCAAACCAGGCGCATGGATGAAAGTGAACTTCTGCTGAGGGAAGCAATAGCCCTCTCACCTCGCTCATTAGCAACATGGACTACCCCCATCGTGGATCGTGACAAATCAAAGCGGCTACGAGGTGAACCCGAATGACCACGGCTCACTGGGGAACTGCGGAGCGCGTGTTTAGAGAAATACCTATATTATATTTTCCCTGAGTTATTGTGGAGTCACCGGGATGCAAAAGTGCAGCAGTGGGTTTGACTCCGTGAGTCCAAAGTGAATGTCAAACGTAGATGCTAATGACGTTCAAGCAGATAAGTGTGTTTGGCTGAGAAGTGAATGCTAAGCTTGAATGCTAAAGATATCCATTATTTTTTGGTTGGGTTTTTCTTAGGCCCATGTCAGGGGCATTACCTGATACAATAGCAAATGCTTCTACAGCCTCCAGATGAAAAGTATAGTAAGGTAATGGCGGTAGAAGAAACATTAGCGATACCGGAGCTAATGTTCTGAACAAACTCTATTTATTCTGCTGTGCGGTAACCATTTGCAGAATGTGCTGGCGGTGATTTTCGGCATTCGAGAGTTCGGAAACGCGAGTAAAATAAATCTAGGAGAAGAGATTCAGCTATCGGTCGCGTTCAACTTTAAAACAGAGGCCATTTCGGTGAGGATTTCAGGAATTGCTTGTCCTCTGGGAGGAATCCAGGAATACCTTGATGATACCATGAAGTCAAGTGCTATTACCACTCTGTGCAATTGTTATGAGCTTAAATGCATGTCAAAACCTCCAACAATATACAATAGAACTGCGGACCTGCTTCCAAAGGCATGTATTCTGTGAAATAATCATAATTTGCAAAGTAAATCGGGAAGGTTAGGTTAGTTCTGGCTCACCCGGCTTGTTGTGCATTTCCCGAGCTGGCATTTCTGCAAGCTGCAATTTCTCTCCGAACCAATAATTAATTCATAGGAATATCAAATAGGTCACTCTGACCAGAACCGAACATAAGGCCTAAGCCACTGGAGTCTATTGGAACATGCTGGGGGCGTAAGCGCTTAGTTAAAGGGAAGCAGCGGCCCATTTGTTCCACCTGGTTGGGCCTCGTTTCGCAGTCTCAGAGAGAAGATGGACGATTGTGCTAGGGGGCAGCATGGCACCGTCACCAGCGATGATGGATGATCCTACATCTCCGACCATCACGGCGGCATATGGAGCCGTCACACTGATGTATGTGGCGCGCCAGGCCTGGTCAAGCAGCCATTTGGCGCGCCCGGCCGAGTGTTTCATCAACACGACCCAAATGCGTTGTGATGTAAATGATCATGTGCGGCATGTTTAATCTGCTCGATCGGTAGGGGTAGGGATCGCAGAACCGAGTGCGCGCAGGTGTGGGATGAATTTCAAACGTTTCGATCTGCATTTCAGAAATGGTTTTTTTCCCTGGATTCGCAGGACAACGCTTTGCAGTGGTGATCATTGGCTGTAATGGCTATTTACCCACTATTAGAGGAAATTTGACGTAGCATATATAATCAATACACTCTTGCCTGACCTTCTGATTAAACTAGTAGAAAATGTTGGATCTACATTAATACACAGTATGGGTTAGTATGTTTGCCTTATTTGCTCGATTTGTGTTGGTTTTTAATGCGTGGGCTGCCTCAGACGGCATTTATATTTACAGCATTTAGCAGACACCCTTATCCAGAGCGACTTACAACTGAGCAATTGAGGGTTAAGGGCCTTGCTCAAGGGCCCACTATTGGCAGCTTGTTGGTGGTGGTGGGATTTGAACCTGTGATCTTCTGGTCCAGAGTCCAACACCTTAACCACTGGGCTACCACCTCCCTTAATTAGATGCACAAGAAAAGACACAATTCCCTCTCTAGCAATCGCTTCCTGTTTACAGACGTTTCGATTGGCTCTTGCGATATTTATTTCTTTTTTCCGTTCATTTGTCCCCTCCCCCCCCTTCCCTGGCCCTTTTCGTCAGTCTCTTTCTCTGTTTGCTGAGTGAATGGCCCATCCACTGCAGCACACATTCAATCACACTAAACCCAAACAACAATAAGTGCAATATTGGATTTTCTTTTTTCCAGAGGTATTTCCCGCAGGAGAGGAAAAGCAAACTCTGTCCGAGCATCGCGAAAGTCAAAAGAAGGTAGGAAGGATGAAGCAGTAACACGCCGGACCCGGGTTATTGACCCAAGAACGAGACTGTACTCCAAAGGCGCCCTGGGATCGCTGGGAAATGTACAGTGTGCCCAACAGACATTAGCAAGAACACACAGGAGAAGGAGGTATTACCCGAGGAAGAACTATGCTTTATTAGAAGTGTATATATTATATATATATATATATTAATTCTTGCATCTGTTTTATTTAAGGCATTTAGGGTTAAGGGTCTTGCTCAAAGGCCCACTAGTGGCAGCTTGGTGGGATTTGAACCTGTGACCTTCCGGTCCAGATTCCTTACCTAGTGAGCTCCCACCTCCCATTTCCTTTTTATGAGGTTACAATCGATGCTTTTGCTAGAGATGATGTATGCAGCTGTGGCTCCAGTGAAAGGAGACATGTTGAATTGTGTTGCTTCTTTAGTAAACACATTCATTGTCGCTGTACGAGATGCGTGTCTGCAATTCTGCAAATCGCGTTTTCTATATAATATTGATGTTTTTTGTAGCCATGACATCATAATAAAAAGTGTTGTGATTTTGGTAGGATATCACTAAAGGCCGAGGGGTGAAAGGACAAAAGTCCTACTACATGCATGGATAAATTTGTATGAATGAAATATCAAACAGCCTGCAAAACGAAGTCAACGGCTCGTATGAAACCTTTTTCAGAAACGACTGTGGCAAACTCGTCGCGAACCCACACTTCCCTACCAGGCCTGACCCCTCACACATCCTGCCGTATGATCCGGAATATCGTGTCTTGTGTCAGTTATCACTAAGCTCTGGTTGGAGATCGTGCCGCACAGCTGGACTGAACTATATCTGTGGGCCTTTAAAGGTCAAAGCTTGCTGCCTTTAAAGCAGCCTATCCACCCTTACATGTTCTGCCATGAAAGCCTAGAACACTGTGGCTTTTAAAGCACAGCATGGCCACCTACAAGATACACGATAAAACACACACACATACACACCAGGGAAGCCTCATGCACACAAGCTCAAAGGACACCAAGTGTTTTCTGAGGCACTGCTTCAAATGCGAATTTTCCAGCATGGAACAACCTCCTACCTGCTTTTGACTTCGCAGATGCTTTGTGAAGTAATGTTTACTCATGATTTGCTATAAGAACATCTGTCCATTTGAACTCAAAATGTCATGTGTCTATAAATTCTTTGTTCCACACTATATAAATCTGGGGTTTTGTTCCGGCCCTACAAATAGCCGAGTGTGACAAAGACGTATCTAGAATAAGGTTTCATTTAAATTGAATATCTCTGAGTTTTACAATTAAATCTCCATGCTAATGTTTATTTCTGGCCTCAATGGTCTAATTTGTTTGCTTTTTATAAAGTTTCTGAGGTAAAATACTTTTTTAATCATAAATGCATACTGTATGGGGCACGGTGGCTTAGTGGTTAGCACGTTCACCTCACACCACCAGGGTCCGGGTTCGGTTCCCGTCTTGCCCATGTGTGTGTGGAGTTTGCACCTTCTCCCCGTGCCTCAGGGGGTTTTTTTTTTCTCCGGGTTCTCCGGTTTCCTCCTGGTCCAAAAACATGCACGGTAGGTTGATTGGCACCTTGGAAAATTGTCCCTAGTGTATGAATGTGTGTGTAAATATGATGTGTGTGTGTGTGTGTGTGTGCCCTGCGATGGGTTGGCATTCCATCCAGGGTGTATCCTGCCTTAATGCCCATAAATGCCTGAGATAGGCATAAACAAAGTTCAAAAACACAACATATGGTTAAAGTGCAAAAACACAACATATGGGCTCTTATTTTGCTGTTGTAGCATCACTCACATTGCAAACCCATATCTCTCTGACCCCTCATTTAGGATGCTTTTCATGAACTGCCCCCCCCCATGACAAACTTATTGAATATAAATAAAAGAATTGGTGCTCAGTAGTTAAGGCACTGGAAGGTATTGAGTTCCAATCCCGGCACCACCAAGCCGCCATAAGCAATACCCTTAACAATCAACTGCTTAGGTATGTCGCATTAGATAAGGGTATCTGCTATGTGCCATATATGCAAAGGAAATTTGACATTTCTAGCCATTTGTGGTTCTTTCACAACATGTTCCCACAAAAGTTGGAGGCATACAATTATATAGCACAGTGGGATTGTGGATTTTCCCATTTTTCCCATCCACCTCCATGGGTTAGAGATGAAGACCTCCTGCTTATATAGTTTTCATGCTGACTGCATCCCAGGCCTCCTCACCTCATCTACATCAGTACCTGACTTAACAAACAAAAGAAAAAGCACACTCCAAAAATCGAGAACATCTTCCCCAGAAGACTGGAGGCTTTTTTTTGTAGCAAATCTACTTTAGAGCGACTTTGCGATTCTCCTTGAATGAGGAACGATTATCCAATCGCCTTCCTTGAAGCAACGAGGATGGAACGCATCCAGGGAAAAGTGGTTCCGATTTAATGTTGACCACCGCCACGCAATGCACCGGTTTTCTTTGCGGGGGAAAGAAACCAGCCACAAGACTTAGCATTCAGTAGATGTGTGAACTAAGAAGGAAGCATTACAAGCGAACACGATCAATAACACGGGTTAGATCGATCTATATCCTAAAAGAGTATTACGTTTTTCCGTCGGAGGGCAGAGAGGAAGACTTTTAATGTAACGTACCCCAGCTATGTGAGGTGAATGGTAGTTCAAGGAGTTGTCTTAATCTGAGGCGTTCGGATTTAGCACAGGAAAATATTCTGAAGTTTTGTGAAACTTTATTATTATTATTAATATAAGCATAAATACAACAATACAATGAGTTGATATTATAAAGATCCAAATGATTACATTATGGCTAGCAATTGTGCTTAAGGACATCAAAGCTTCATGGTGAATCTATGTTACTCATTCTATACAAACACATCACTCCTAATTTCTATTTAAATGTAATATTTTCAATTAAATCTCCTTGCTAATGCTTTTTCTGCCATTAATGGTCGAATTTATTTGATTTTTACAAAGTTTCTGAGGTAAAATATATTTTTTTATATACTGTATATATCTGGACTAATAAAATGACGAAGATTAATCATGGAACAAATAAGTCCCTTGTTCCAGTAAGTTCCAGTAAGAGTAAGAGTCAGTAGTACGAATCATTTACACGATTGAGAAGTTAAGAACCTTGCACAAGGGCCCGGCTGTGGTGTCTTGGTGGTTCTGGGATTTGAACTCATGACCTTCTGATTAGAAGTTTATAATTACAGTATTTATATTTAGGCACATTGGACTCTAATTAGCGTTATCAGACAGCCTCATACAGATCGACGTACAAAGCAGCAACTGAGGGTTAAGAGCCTTGCTCAAGGGCCCACTTGTGGTAGCTTGGTGGTGGGATTTGAACCTTGCAATCTTACCCATTTTCCATGAGGCAGGTAAAAACCCTCTTACCGTTAATGTGAACACGGAAACCTACCTCAATATGCTTCTTTATTTAACATTAGAAGGAATTCGATGTTTTTGCTTACTCTAGCATTTTATGATATATGGCCATTCGAACCTGACATCCATGTAGATGGAGTTCATGGCTAGCTACAGTGCTAAATACATTATGTAGCAGGAAACAGAACTGGATTGGACGCTAAACTAAAAGGACTGGACGCCAAACCAACCTACCAACATGTCAATACTCAGTTCTTTAACCCCGATGGGAAATAACGATCCAAGCAGGGAAACATTAATTACATTTTCAGGACAAAATACAGCACTCAATTCCACTTGCCTCCTGCATCCCATAGCTAAAAAGGAGTGCGCTAGACCTTAATCAAGTCTTGAAGTCTGAAACATTTCCGACAGTCAAATGCATTTATTCCTTTTCATTGGGAGGGGGGGGGTGGCGTCATTTAGGGAGCTTAGCTTTGATCCACATCAGCCAGTCGATGCTTTCCGTCAGGGATCTTCGCTCCGACTTTTTGGCCCACACGAGGCCACCGATGTGTAGATCAATTGTTTTTTTTTTTTTTTTTTTTTGTCTTTCTCCCTCCCACCATTTAAAGTCAGAAAGAGTTATTGCTAATTCAATGGATGGAGAGAGAGACAGGTTCTCACGCTCCTCTGGGAATTCGCCCTTCATCCTGCTGCATGCTGCAATCACAGCTGTGGAATAGCAATAATTACACTGCACAGGAGACACACACACATTTACGATTTTTGTCCACTCCGGTACGACAATATATATATATGTGTATATATATATATATATGTATATATATTTATATATATATTCTTGCATTATTATGCAGTTTTAGTTATCAGTTAATGATTTAGTTTATACTGTAGCTCATATCTTGGGAAACAATATTATTCTCTTTCTCATCAGCCAATCTGATAATTATATCTTCTTTCCCTCTATGATATAGAATAATGATTGTTCAAAGATAATATTTCGCATATTTACACCTTCACCCGACTCTGGAATATTCCATAAACTGAAGATGCAAAATCCTATATTAAAAAAATGCAAAAGCCTCTATCTATCTATCTATCTATCTATCTATCTATCTATCTATCTATCTATCTATCTATCTATCTATCTATCTATCTATCTATCTATCTGTCTGTCTGTCTGTCTTTCTGTCTGTATATCTATCTATCTGTCTGTCTATCTGTCTTTCTGTCTGTCTGTATATCTATCTATCTGTCTGTCTGTCTGTCTGTCTGTCTAGCCAATATTTTTTCCACATGAAACCTTAAGAAACAATATATATTTTTTTATTTTTTTTATTGTTATTTCCTTCCATCTACTCTAGCTATACATAGATCCATATACCGTAATTTTTTTTACATGAAATGTAGAAAAGATGGATGGATGGATGGATAGACAGATTTGAAAAAAATTTTTAAATATCTAAAAGAAAAGCAACGATGTTCCTTTTATATTATTACAGTACTGATATTTCCCTCCACCTTGTGCGATACGTACAAGCTGTGTTCTGTGTTTGAGGTTTGGGGACTCTCCCCTGACAACTACTCCACCTCTATCGCATCACTCCACCACCCGAGGGTAATTAGAGTGCTTCTGTTTCTCCATAAGAACGTACTGTACAACAACACTAGCCAGCTTAATTCGACAATGGTAGATTCACGACCGCGAGGCATTCACGAATCAAGCCTAGTTTTCCATCAAAACACTGTACCAGCAAATGCCTTTTGTTCCGCACAGTTCAATTCCTGGGCAGCGCATAAAGAAGTACTTTTTTTATTTCCTTTTCAGGAAGTTTATTTCCTTGTCCGACTCCCTGGCTTATGGGAAACAAATGTCCCCTCATACACCTGTTTGAAATGCGACTCGGTCGATATGGAAGATGAAATCGTTGGCGTTTAAATCTGGCCTCAGAGATACGCGCCCACTACAAATGGCCCGCTGATAGCGGCTTATTGCATACATTCTCAAAATGTATTCCTCATTTTTAACCTTGCACTGACAAGCTCATTTCGAGCAGAGGGCACGAGTTTTCCAGAAGACTATTCTTCAAACCGTAATCGTGCGTTATTAGGCAAGTGTGTTCAGGGATTTGTGAGAATATATCTTTTTGTGTTTTGTTCTTATATATTCTCAATACATTTGGAGAAACGGGTTCATGTGGAGGTTTCATATTGTACTCAAAGTTTGTCACAAAACTCTTGGAGCACAGAGAGGATTAAGGGCCTTCAACAAGGGCCCGACGATGGCGGCTTGGTTGGTGTTGGGGCTCAAACTCTCAACCTTCTGATTAAAGAAATTAACCGTTGAGTTTCCACTTCGGAACAAGTCTTTAAGTGATAATCTTGACTTGTTAATTAGCACTACCAATCCAATCCACACTGCTTTTGGTCTTTTTCATCCGGCCCGCCGAAGATCGGTACAAAATTGTCTAAATCGACTAATATCATAATTACGACTGTATTCATTTGACCTTTTACCTGTCATTTCCTGACGTTCCACCAGGCGGCTCATTAGAGACGGTGATACATCGCGTATTAACATCAATTCCTTTTATATGTTTGTTTGATCTGGTGCTGGCCCGGCCCTGAGACAAAAAGGTACATTTATGGCATTTGGCAAACGCCCTTATCCAAGAGCGACTTGAGGGTTAAGGGCCTTGCTCAAGGGCCCACTAGTGGCTGTTTGGTGATATTGAGATTTGAAATCTTCCGATTTTCCTCTCCCTGGAACACAGAGGTTTAATGGCCTTGCTCAGGGCCCAAGAGTGGCAGCTTTGGGGATTCGACTTCTCGAACCCCTGACCTTCAGATCAGTAGCCAGGAATGTGCTTTAGCAATGGGACGTGCTCTTTATCTGTTTCACCAAATGGAACGAGTGCCACTTTCGGGCTCTTGAGTAAAAAAAAAAAAAAAACCCTTAATGCACATGAATTCTTTCAGTTCCAATTAATATTCATAGCGTTTTTTTTTATTGCACGAAGCGGCTTTAAAGTCAACCTGAATGAGCCCAGATCCCTAACGAGCGCTTCAGAGGCAACAGGAAGAGACGACTTCCCGAGTGTCAGGACGAATCACGTCGAATCACAGTCCAGCGTTCAGCGAATAGAATTTCCTATGAAGAGTTTGTTATTATGATGAATAAACGCATAAATAAATAAATAAATAAATAAATAAATATTATGTAGTACCAGGAATTCCAAATGTTCACGAAATGCTGAACTCAGGAAGAAGAACAAATTAATTTGATCCCAGTGGTGGGTTTGTACTGAACAAATGGCAAAAAAAAAAAAAAAACCTTCCTGGGTAAAAAATCGATGCATTATACATTATCGAGCATAACATTATGACCACTTAATAATGTTGATTGACATGAACATTTTGCCAAGGAAGTTCATCCATATGGATGATGGCATGACATGTACCACGTACCTTGGTGTATGAACTGAAATGAAAAGTTTTCCCTGATGCCCGTGGCATCTTTCAGAAGAACAGTACGCCCAAAGCAAAAATGGTTCCGAAATGGTTTGAGTAGCACAACAACAAGTTTGAGGTTGTGGCCTCCAGTCTCAATTTAATTGAGCATCTGAGGGATGTTCTGAACCAACCTTGAAACCAACTTGACTACTTGTTTTACAATTCCAGGAGTTTGTTGGGAATTCTTTGTTTGTGCTAGTCGGCTAAACAAGCCGCATGGGGAGGAGGGGGGGATTCTCTGAGCGAGAGTTTAAAAAAATGCAATAAAATATCTATTTGACTCGGTAAACAGCCGCTTGCGATTCTGCATATGGTCCTGGATGAGCTGCGAATGATGAGCTGCAGTCAAAACTGGCACAGTTGGTGTGGAACCAGGTGTGGTGTGAATGCAAACAGAAGGGAGGCACTGATTAAACAGTTCTGCGGAAAATTTGGGTAACATCTTGTTCAATTCCCCGACAAGCATCCTGAGGTCCGAGGTACGTTTAAAGGTACGTAGATGAGGAAATCAAAAGGATAAAAATGCGCTTGAAATTCTGCAGCATCTGACACTCGCAGACCAAAGATATAACCGATGTTGTGTGGGGGGGGGGTTGTGTTGGGGGCTCAAAAACAGCAACTGATTTTTTTTTAGTAATAACAAATAATTGGTTGTCTTTTTATTACACATCAATGTTTTTAACAATTACATTTATTTAGCAGATGCACTTCTTTATTTACACTTGCACCCTACTGTGGAATAGTCCATGTAAAATTATTTTGGCCCGATGAGAGAGAATAAGAACGTTATAATATAATATAATAATGTTTCCCAAATAATAGCTACAGTATAAACTATCATATATAATCTATCTATCTATCTATCTATCTATCTATCTATTTATTTATCTATCTATCTATCCATCCATCCAATATTTTTTACACTTGAAACCGGAAGAAAATGTGGGAATGGATGGATGGATGGATAAATATTTTTATTATTTCCTTCCATCTACTCTAGCTATACATAGATCCATATAATATTTTTTTTACATGAAATGGATGGATGGACTGATGGATGGATAGAGAGATTGGAAAAAAATTGGAAATATGTCAAATTAAAAAATGCATTTTATTATTATTTTAGCAATGAAATACATTACATATGAAAACAATGCAAAAGTATCTATCTATCTATCTATCTATCTATCTATCTATCTATCCACCCATCCATCTTTTCTACCCCTACATTTCATGTAAAAAAATTAGATGGATCTATGTATAGCTAGAGTAGATGGCAGATGTGCTCCCTATTTGAGAGGCTCATTGGTTCGATCCCCGATATCACTAAACTTCCCTTCTTGGGTCCTTGAGCATGGCCCTTAATGCAGTGTGCTCCAGGGGGCGCTATATCATGGCTGAAATGGCTGTTTGGAATGTGCGAAGAAAGAATTTCACTGTTTTATAATGTATAAAACAAATATACAATGGAATATACACATAAATTCTACATTCTTCTATTCCGTATGCTTGGTGCAATGATTTGACTTAACCACTAGAGGCACTGTGAGCAAGTTGACTGAATGCAATTCAGAAAAGGAAATTACCCGAACATTTTATTCATTGTTCATTCATTCATTTTCTACCGCTTTATCCGATCCTCCCTCGGGTCACGGGGAGCCCGTGCCCATCTCAGGCGTCTATGGGCATTAAGGCAGGATACACCCTGGATGGAATGCCAACCCATCGCAGGGCACACACACACATTCATACACTAGGGACAATTTTCCAAGGTGCCAATCAACCTACCGTGCATGTTTTTGGACCGGGGGAGGAAACCGGGGGAGAACCCGGAGAAAAACCCCCTGAGGCACGGGGAGAACATGCAAAACTCCACACACACTTGACCGAGACGGGAATCGGACCCGGATCCTGGCGGTGTGAGGCGAATGTGCTAACCACTACGCCACCGTGCCCCTCCCGAACATTTTAGTCAATGTTAATTTTTATTTTTGTCTTTTTATGGAAGTTTTGTTTGGATTTTCATTGCTTTGAGACATTTATCTTTATTAAAATGTGTTAGAAAAAAACGAGTTCTATTTGATATTTAAGATGTCATTTTGTTAGGAAGTTTTAATTGGTAGTAAGTTAATTAACGAGTTACATAATTACATCGTTGGAGGTTGAAAGAATGTTTTACAATAATATATGTGTATTTAAATACTTTTAATGTAGGACTGTAGATATCGATTATTTCAGCAATATAGTATTCTAACGATTATTGTTAAAAAGCGGTGCTAAATAATAGAGAGGAAAATGAGACACGTCTCTTCAAATGAACAAGCAGAAAAAGTAACGTTTATTGCTGAAACTGTATACAAGAATATCTGTGAACATAATTAAGCTGGGATCTCACATAAACACACTAAGGCCTTTACACACGTTTTTTTTTTGTCTTTGTCTTTTTTTTTGGACGTGATCTAATTTCATCTATTGAACCATTTGTTTTATTACATTCACTGGAGACTATTCAGACGGGTGTGTTTATTACATTTAAAGCACTGTTACATGCACATAAATAAAAAAAAAAAAAGGAAAATACTAAGGCGAAAAAAACAAACAAACAAATAAACGAATTCTTCTTGGAGAATCCCAAACGGCACGTGCTTTATTAAACATTCATTCGCGGGATTCTCGCTAATGAATCCGTGTCAGCAATGAATAATGGATCGTATTCTGTTTTTGCCGAGGTCTACCACTTTCATAATCGCCGAATTATGCCTCGAGACTAATTCAATTATGATTGCGGTTCCACTTTCAGACGTTTGGCTGCTGGTTTTTCAGTCAATCGGACTGATCCGGGTGCTGTCACATGCCCCCATATTCAAATATACATTTGTAAGGTAAAGTGTCTGGGATTGGATGTTTACTGGCCGGTGCACATAATGAGCACTGAACGGAATGAAATGGGCTCTAAAATAAGTTCCAGTCGCAAGAAATGTGAAAGATTGTAAAGGTTCTAGTGTATATGAACAATTCGTCTCAATGATAGCTTTGTACTATGTGTTTTATTGTGTTTTGGGGTTGAATAGTGACAATTCTTTATTGCATTGTTATCTAACTTCTGATATTGACATCATGTATGGACATTAGATGTAATTCTGTAATAATAATTTAGTTGTATTTTGGTGACAGAACCCAGATGGATGTGAAATATCGAGAGGACTTGGGTGTGTTGTAGATACCACTATCTGGTCTATAAAGATAACATTCTTGAAAAAAAAAGGCATAAAATACACTTATCTGGAAATGTCACTATAAATATACCTTCCAATGGATCATTTTATTTCATTTTTTTGTGTGTGATCACATGACCATCGTACTTTGGTGTGTCCTTGAACATCCCAATTCTAATTCCTTGGGCATTAATAGACACTTTGACCCTCTTTGACTGCTATAAGCGCCTCAACATTTTCAGGGAAGGTTTCTATTCGATTTTGTGATGTCGCTGTGGGGATTTGTGTCCATTCTGATTCCGGTTGAGAGCCCAATTTATCCCAGAGGTCTTCAGTAGGGGTTGAGGTCGGGGGCTCTGTGCAGGCTTTTCGAGTCCCATACAATGTATTTAATGGTGTTTGCTTTGTGACCAGTAAAGAAAACCTGGGAAATCCGTTAAAAGGTGTTTTGGAAAATTGTTTACTTGCAGAAAATTTTAGCCACACATGATTATGAAGGACAAAATGTCTAATTCTTGTTATGTCTGTATTGTAGAGCTGGGAGATTAATCGGCATTATCGATTCATTCGAGTTTATTCCGAAAACATGAAAATCCTTTTTTTTCACGATTTCACCTCGATTTGACACCGTGAGCTTCCGTAGTTCTCTCCGAAATATGAAATACAACATGACGGCCAATCCGAAGAGCTCGTTTCCAAGAGGGGGCGGGGTTTCACCAGTCGTATGGAAATGGTTCGCGTTTCAGACGTTCAATAAACCAAATCCCCGCTGTACCTTTTATCTAATGGAAGCAGCATGACTCATTTATTCCAAATACAAGCACGATGTTGAATAGGACGGTGTAGATGTAGGTGTAGATTACGTTATAAACATCACAACGCCAAAACACAGGTTTTTTTGCCCCACTGTATCCAAAATCAGATTCAATTTACATGGCGTATCGCCCAGATCTTCTGTATAGCACATAATCTGCTCAGCAAGCGCTGGGATTCCAGTGGGCTGTGTATCCAGGTGGTGTTCCTGATACAGTTCTGGAAAAGCGATTGGGACCTGGAGTCAGGCCCGCTGTTGGTGCGGATGAGCATCCAAATGGCCGAATGAAGACATTTCAGAGGATATGAAGTGTCGGTCCGATGGAGATATCCGTCCAACTGGTCAATCCCACCTCTAGCATTATGTGTTCTAGCATTTTTGGACATCTTTGGAATCATTAGACCCAGAAATCTTAACGTATCGCCAATTATGGAAATCGAGATTGAAAGCATCACTAAGTGAAATATTCCTAACCTGGAAAATGATTCACAATAATAATGGACAGATAAATAAAGTTTAGATCAGGGATTATAGGGAAAAAGGTATGGGGACACGGTGCTTTAGTGGTTAGCACGTTCGCCTCACGCCTCCAGGATCCAGGTTTGATTCCCGTCTCGACCATGTGTGTGTGGAGTTTGTGCATGTTCTCCCCGTGCCTCAGGGGGTTTTTCTCCGGGTTCTCCAGTTTCCTCCCGGTCTAAAAACATGCACGGTAGGTTGATTGGCACCTTGGAAAATTGTCCCTAGTGTATGAATGTGTGTGTGTGTGTGTGTGTGTGTGTCCTGCGATGGGTTGGCATTCCATCCAGGGTGTATCCTACCTTAATGCCCATAGACGCCTGAGATAGGCACAGACTCCCCGTGACCCGAGGGAAGATCGGATAAAGCGGTAGAAGATGAATGAATGATTATAGGGACAAGGAATAATCTTGAGGCCCTCGGGGGGAAAAAAAAACTTCTCATGTGTGAATAATCTGCAAAAAAAATGCCTTACAAACGCATTTTTGGAAATCTTTTTCTCAACTCAATAATATTAGAATTTTCACCCCACATATGATTTATGGGTACCTTGTTTTTTTTCCGCTTATACTTTGAATATTTCCGATTTTTTAACATTTATTTGAGGAATCGTGCGGCATAAAAAAAAAAAAAAGAAATCCCGTAATGCTGAGTTGCACCGTAGTCCACCAAAGCTCCGAAGCGCCATCCATTAAAAGCTCATTTTGTTTGTTTTCTATCGCCGGTCGTTGTTCTGCAGAGTAAACTTAAGCGTCAGCTCGGCGGAAAACCGCTACACGCCTCACCTGGGAGCCCGAGATGAGTGACTGGAAAGAAAATCCATATTTCATTCGAGCGCCTTAAACATTTGTGTGGCCAGCAGGACGCGAGGAGTCATTACACCGCACGTCCTCGGAGAAATCCCGAGGCGAGAGCGAAAAGGGGAAAGAGGGAGCGAAAGGAGCGTGCGAACACACGCCAAGGGCCGAGTTAGGATTATCGATCTGCTTTCAGGGAAGCACTGGGCCGGGAGCCGACGCGTCGGTGATTTGTTGAGAGTGTGTGTGTGTGTGTGTGTGTGTGTGTGGGAAGGGATGGTACTGATTGCTAATTCAGATTAAACCTCTTCAGTCGTTAAACCCAAAGCGAAAGGGTGACGGTCACCTGCAGAGGCTGTTTACGACGCCGCCTCACGCGTCCTCGATGACGGGAATCGATGACGGCGGCTTTTTAGAAAAGTGTCGATCAATGATGATTTGATTTCTCTCTTCTTTTTTTTTTTGCCATTCCAGACTATTCGTGGCGTGCGACGCCGGACCGTAATTGGAAAATAATATATTTGTACGCACAAACACATCAAGGACACTTCGGATGATATAGGCGATAAATGATTGTCATTTGGCGCAAAAGTGACTTCAAGGGGTTGAAAGATATGGATTCGTGCCCTCGCTTGACGACGTTTTGTCATTTGTGAAGGACATCGCGGGGCACTATGGTGGCTTAGTGTTTTGCACACGTTCGCCTCACACCGCCAGGGTCCGGGTTCGATTCCCGTCTCGGCCATGTGGGTGTGTGGAGTTTGCATGTTCTCCCGTGCCTGGGGGTTTTTTTTTTTCCCCGGTTCTTCGGTTTCCCCCGGTCCAAAAACATGCACGGTAGGTTGATTGGCACCTTGGGAAAATTGTCCCTTAGTGTATGAATGTGTGTGTGTGAGTGTGTGTGTGTGTGTGTGTGTGTGTGTGTGTGTGTCCTGCGATGGGTTGGCATTCCGTCCAGGGTGTAGTCCTGCCTTAATGCCCATAGACGCCTGAGATAGGCACAGACTCCCCGTGACCCGAGGGAAGATCGGATATACGGTAGAAGATGAATGAATGAATGAATGAATGAAGGACATCGCGTATAATCTTACAGGGGAATCATGATTTTGGAATAAAATGAGTCGTGCTGCAAACTTTAGATAAATGTTACAGCGCGGCTTTGGCTCGTTGCCCAATACAAACAATACAAGAATTTTATTTTAGAATACAAATATAATACAAATAAAAACTCCTCTGAGGATTCCAGATTCCAGAAGGTCTTGAAATTCTAGAACTAGAAACCCTAGAGTTTTGATTCGGAGCGGTGGAAATTCCACAAAAACAAAAACATTTTATTAATTCATCATTCATTCATCTTCTACCGCTTTATCCGATCTTCCCTCGGGTCACGGGGAGTCTGTGTCTATCTCAGGCGTCATGGGCATTAAGGCAGGATACACCCTGGATGGAATGCCAACCCATCGCAGGGCACACACACACACATTCACACACACATTCACACTAGGGACAATTTTCCAAGGTGCCAATCAACCTACCGTGCATGTTTTTTGGACCGGGGAGGAAACCGGAGAAAACCGGAGAACCAGGAGAAAAACCCCCTGAGGCACGGGGGAGAGAGAACATGCAAACTCCACACACACACATGGCCGAGACGGGAATCGAACCCCCGACCCTGGAGGTGTGAGGCGAATGTGCTAACCACTAAACCACCGTCGCCCCAGAATTAATTCTATCTTGAAATAAAAAACACACATTACCTTCACACATTAAAATGTACATCTGAACATAACTGTAAAGCGATGGAGCATAATAAAATATGAAAAATGTAAAGCACGCCACCTCCAGGAATAAAAGAAAATCATTACACATGGCTAATATTTGGTAACAATTTCTTTTTGTTTGTTCGTTTGTTTGTTTGTTTTTTACTGAAACCCGAACCATTTCCATACGAGTGATGAAACCCCGCCCCCTCTCGGAAGCGAGCTCTTCGGATTCGCTACAGCGCCGCCGTGTTGTTTTTCGTATTTCGCGAGTATAATACGGGACGGGAGGTGTGGAACTACGGAAGCTCGGCGTGTCAAGTTAAATCGTAAAAATCCATTTTATTTTTTTTTACCTTAAATCATAAACTCGTATAATAATGAGGATTTAGGATGAGGATTATAATCTCCCAGCTCCACCTACCAAGTGCAGGCAGGTCAGGATACGTGTAGTGTCCTGGGAAAACACGGCGCGCGGTGATATTTTCAGCGTTTCCAGAAATCTCTTTGTTTGTGGCCAAAGTGTGATCACATTTAGGTCATTGTTACATTTTCCACACACTGGGCCATTTGAGCTCCGAGTTTGGCACACTTAATGAAGTGTAAAAGCTATTTTCGAGCCGGAAGTCATCCTGAGATCTCGCCCTGGGTCCTCTCGCTACAAAATGATTTTTTATTTCACATTGTCTTCATCAAACACAACACAAGGACTATTGTAATGCTTGATTGAACGATGCCTAGTATTTAACGCACATATAATTAGACAAATGTCTGAATATTGTATAGTAGCACTATGAGGTCCAAGAAAGCAAATCAGCATGCGAGACAAAAATAACAATCCACCACCATATCACTGGTGTTAAAGTTTGCTGTACATTATAAATTATAGGCTTTACGGTGTAGCGGGATTGGTTACAGAGTCCGGAGCTGCCACATGGCGGACGCGGATAATGAAGGACCGATCGTCCATTTGTATGATGATTTGATGATAGGGTTGAAAAAAATTAGGAGGATTTCCAGAAACTTTCTACCATAAATTAAATTGGGAAATTTTGGAAAGTTTGAAACGTATCAAGGGCACGGTGGCGTAGTGGTTAGCACGTTCGCCTCACACCGCCAGGGTCCGGGTTCGATTCCCGTCTCGGCCATGTGTGTGTGGAGTTTGCATGTTCTCCCCGTGCCTCAGGGGGTTTTTCTCCGGGTTCTCCGGTTTCCCCCGGTCCAAAAACATGCACGGTAGGTTGATTGGCACCTTGGAAAATTGTCCCTAGTGTGTGAATGTGTGTGTGTGTGT
Organism: Kryptopterus vitreolus; assembly: GCA_030449085.1. NCBI lineage: Eukaryota > Metazoa > Chordata > Actinopteri > Siluriformes > Siluridae > Kryptopterus > Kryptopterus vitreolus. The sequence continues at coordinate 1,316,238 of JACRUU010000018.1, forward strand.
GTGTGTGATGGGTTGGCATTCCATCCAGGGTGTATCCTGCGTTAATGCCCATAGACGCCTGAGATAGACACAGACTCCCCGTGACCCGAGGAAAGATCGGATATAGCGGTAGAAGATGAATGAATGAATGAAACGTATCAGGAATTGGTGGGAATTGATGGGAATTATTTCAGGGAAATGAATATAAGCTGTATTATATAAAAAAACACATGAAAAATGACTTCACAACCCTGACTTTTATGTCCTGATTGACCATCGAGGCACAACCGGACCTGATTATGTGAAAACGAATCTTTCCCCGCCGACACTTAGGCTTAGTTAATCATCCGGAAACCAATTTATTACTTACTAGCCGGGTCGCTTCGTTCTCAACGTAGCACACATACACACTCCGATTCATAGATCATGTGCCGGATTAGCTAATTAAGTGTGAGTGAGATTTGGCTCAAAGCTCTGGCTGGTGCGAGGTTCCCCAGAGAGATCACGCCACCCAACGTCGCGCGACACACGAGGCGACAGACGGCGAGTCCGCGGAAACTCAACCAGGCGTTATCGGACAAAGACACCGACTCGATATTATAGCATATATTAGTCAAATAGTGTATCATAAATGAACATTCAAATTACTAGATAGTCGCTCATCAATATGTGATTTTATAGAAACACTAAAAATGTGATAAATGCGATATTTATGTTGATATAATAGCGCTAAGGGGCACGTTGGCTTAGTGGTTAGCACGTTTGCCTCACACCTACAGGGTCCGGGTTCGATTCCCCTCTCGGCCATGTGTGTGTGGAGTTTGCAGGTTCCCAGGGGATTTTCCTCCGGGTTCTCCGGTTTCCTCCCGGTCCAAAAACATGCACGGTAGGTTGATTGGCACCTTGGAAAATTGTCCCTAGTGTATGAATGTGTGTGTGTGTGTGTGTGTCCTGTGATGGATTTGCATTACATCCAGGGTGTATCCTGCCTTAATGCGCATAGACGCCTGAGATAGGCACAGACTCCCCGTGACCCGAGGGAAGATCGGATATAGCGGTAGAAGATGAATGAATGAATGAAATATTGCTCTTTATTAATTTTTATTTATTTATTTTTTAGCTGTTTATGTGAGAGCTTTTTTCCACCTTCTGGGAACTCGGTCTCTAAACTTGGTGTTTTTCTTCCCTTTGTGCCACAAGCTCTCACAGCTCTCACAAAATGTTAAGAAAGTATAGTATAGTGTTATGCACAAAAAAGGAGAGAGTTCGCTGAATAAGCAAATATGGTGCAGTCGGCGAAATCTTACCACAATTATACCATGCATAAATCTAGACACACAGTGCCACCTAGTGTTCATAAATACACAAGGCATAGTATAGAATTCCACACATAAACATTGGTCACATATACATTACAGCGCAGTTTTTCTTTCTTCGTATATCCCAGCTTGTTGTTGGTAGCTGGGGTCAGTAACCCAGCGAGTTAGACCACTGAGCTACACCCCCTCCTCCCCTCCCGTAGGTTCGGAGCTCTATAGCAGGAGACGTTCCACT
>JACRUU010000018.1:1322770-1385270 GCA_030449085.1 Kryptopterus vitreolus
GTTTACAGGATTTTATTTATGTTTACACATCGTCACCTTCGAAATAGTCCCCTTAGAAAGCAATACAGCGCTCCCAGAATTCCTGCCACTTCTGGAATACGTCCTAGGCTTAGGGACGGCACCGTACCAGATACTAAATCAACACCATAAGTGACAAACAACCAGCCTGGTTAAAAGATAAGTGCAGTATTAATATTATATTCTTTTGCGAATGAAATTTGGGGAAATGCTGCCACCTACAGGTGGATTTCAGAACAGCGGCATATGAAATAACGAATTCAGCAAAATTGTATCGTACTGATTATTCGCACACTTATTAATGATTTATCAGCCTTGTGCTGCCACCTGCTGGTGTGTTTGCAAAAAAAATGTCTCGAAACGTTTTGACAGCACCTCATAACTCTTGACCGATAAAGATCAAGCACGTGACCATCACGAGAGACGAGAGAAGAAAGAAGGCAAAAGAAACAAGAGTTAAAAGTGGGAAAGCAAAAGATCTCCAAATATAAATAAATAAATAAATAAAAAGGAGAGGCGTGAGAAACGGAAAGTATGATGTCATCTAGAGACCTCACCTGTGTTTGTACCTGGTGCGTGCTTTTCCCCTGAGTGAACGCCGCCCTTCTCTCGTCCTTCCAGGAACTTGTTGTAAATTCTTTTGATTTCCTGATCGTAATCGCTCCATTCCGCCACGATCCGGACGGCTGCCTGGAGCTTCGGCTCTTTAGTCTGAGGGTTATTACACTGTAACGAGTGTCAATGTGGGTGATTAGGGTCGATTAATTGGTACCGATACGAGAGCACCCTCTATTGGTGAATCCATGACACCTGACATGCTGTTCATGTCAAATGATTATTTTTTTGTTTGTTTTTTTTTTTTTTTTACTAACTTTAGAGAAGAATTTTTCTTTATTTATTATTATTAGTAAAATACATATGTATTTAATTTAGCACATTTTCATTATTGTTATAGTGTTATAAATTGCTGTTATTTATATATACATATATATATATAGATAGATAGATAGATAGAGAGAGAGAGAGAGAGAGAGAGAGAGAGAGAGAGAGATAACATTTGGTAAGTACCAGGTCAATGGTTTTAGCCTTGGCTTTGGAGGCATCGTCGCACCACGTCTCGCACCACAGCCACTCCTGAGGCAGAGATTTGATGGGCACTTGGTGGATCATGTTGTTGGGCAAATCCTGCAGGGGAAGAAACGCACACACACACACACACACACACACACACACACACACACACACACACACACACACACACACACACACACACACACACACACACACACACACACACACACACACACACACACACACACATATATATATATGCTAACATGCTAACGATGGTGTTTTGAATGAAACTCAGTGTTACATATTGGTGTGTGCATATGTATGAAGTACCTGATCGAGATTGGACAGGCTGTTGGGATCCTGGCTCAGTCCTTGGTACTGTCCTCGCAATCGGTCTCCTGCTGCGATCTTCCTGAACTTCTTCAGGTCCACGACATACAGTGCGCTGAAAAGAACAAAAGACGGAGACATGATGATAATATTTTAACACCAGGACGACACAAGTTCACCCGAGGACTAACAGTAAAAGAACATGATCGCCTCCTAACCTGATATGATACTTGCGGGGACCCAGGTGGCTGGCCCAGTAGCCCGACTTCCAGAAGCGGTAGCCGTCCATCTCGCGGCGGCTCTCGCAGAACGGCGTGTAACCGTATGGCGCCCCCTCGAGGTCCAGGTCGCGTAGCTCTTTCAGATCTGTGCGCACGATCTGGAGGAAAAAAAAACAAACAAAAAAAACAATCGTAAATCTATAAAATTGTGAGGCCCCCAGTATTGCTCTTGGGCCCTAAAGAGCCTTTCCGGTCAGAGCATTAACCACATAGCTACTGATTACCAATGTTTCCATCCCTCGCTTTCATTCCCAATGTGGAATATAAAACCTCTAAATTCTAGATACCGTGCTTTGCCTGAAGGGGGCAGAAGTGTCCATATAATGCACAGTTTTCCTGTTATGAGACACAATGAGAAATCTTTTTTTTTTTTTTTTTTTTTTATGGTAAAAAGGCAAGTCTGCGGTACCTGGTCAGCATCCACAAAGAGGATTTTATCCACGGCGAGTGGGAAGAGCACATCCAGAAAGAGGATCTTGTAGCCCCAGATGATCCTCTGCTTCTCCGTTTGCTGATGGAGCCAGCGAGGCCATTTGTACTGAACCAACTCGTACTGAAAGCCGTACTCCTGGGCCATGTAGGGGATAAATTCCTGTAAAACGAAAAGGTAAAAGTCCATATTCCAGAAATAGCATGGGAACCCTGGACTACAATAGGCAGAAAAATGGCATGAACCAAAAAAAACTTTCCAAAGTAAAACTTTGGAAAAAAAACGTGTGATTTGCACGAATACGCACCTTAAAAGTCGGCGACAAATAGTTCTTCAGGAACCAGAACTTCACCGGCGTCTTGGTGTGTTTCAGGACAGACAGCATCATTATCCTAAGAGAAGAGGGGGGAGACATAAACGACAATAGATCAGATTGAGAATTTAGTGCGGAGAAAGAAAGAAATCCATGAGAAATGACCTTATAGAGTTGGGAGGGGGGGGGGGGGGGGGGGGGGGGGGGGGAAAAAAAAAAAAAAAAAAAGAATTTGTCCGGAATAAAAGAAGAATGTCAGCACTAATCAGATATGACGTCGCTAAAGATCACGGACGGAGAAAAAACCGCGAAGGGAAATAGTTCCTGAAAAATCTGTGATACCGATAAAAGCAAATGTCACCCGCCGTCTCGATGGTCAATTGTCTTTTTTTTTTAAAAAATATATAATACAGAAATAAAAATAAATAAATAAATAAATAAATAAAAAGTGCAATGCCATTTTCAAATAACACACACGCCACAATATGATGCGATTAAGCTTTTACCTCAGGAACCTTTCGTACAAGTGTCCCGAGGCCACCGAGAAAATATTGATGACGTCGTCTTTCTCCTGCTTGCTTTCCTCCACTTTCGGGGTCCCAGTAAACCCTCTGTTTAAAAATAAATAAATAAATAAATAAATAATAAATGAGTATTCAGGAAAGCGTGAGGAATAATGAGTCCCGGATTGCGGAGTCTCTATACCTGGTTAGGGACTGCCAGAATCCCGAGTCGTTCTCACCGGTGCCGTCACTGAGGAGCTCCTCGTTCATCATGTCGGGCTTTTTCTGCACCTGCGCCCGGCGAGACGGAGATTATTTGGCGCGCCGGAAGGAGAAAAGAAATGGCATTTTAAAGCGCGGTTAGGAAGGAAAGAAGAAAAGAAGGAAATTACTTCTCCTGTAGATCTGATTACTGCCGGATCACTAGAGCAGTGCTTTGGTGGTTTCTGGAAAAATCGTTTAATATTAAAACTATGCAAAGCTAAAAATATATGTATATATATATATATATAATATATATATATATATATATATATATATATATATATAGACTAGCAAGCAAACTACATTGTACACCGCAGGGTTTCGTCAGCTTTAAGAGTTAAAAATGGAAATCCTGATGTGTATTAAATAAATAAATAAATAAATAAACAAACGCGTTGTTTGAATGTTTCCGGTACAGATGATTACCAATTAGAGAAATATGATTGGCTGTTGCATGTTGGTCTGGTTTGACATTTATGTAAATAATTAAGGCATTAATTAACTTGTTAAAGGGTCAAATTTACGCGTTACACGGAAACGCTAGCTCAAAATGATTCGTAAACGATTTATTCGGATTAGAAGCCCCAAGACTTACCTTCACTTTAATGATCTTGCTCTTGAAGTTGTTCAGAACCACGACCAAGTCCTCGGAGTCGGCCGGAGAGTCGGTACCGTCGTGACTATGGAGGACGGAAATGTCAGTTTTGCACGCGCACACAGACATACACACATACACACACACACACACACAGGTGAATACCGCCGTACTAACCTGTAGATCTTGTAAATGTCGTCGGATCTCCCCTTCCTTAGGCGCAGGATCCAGGCTCCGGGATTTGCTTTGAGCTGGAAGTAGCCCTGAAGGAGAATTTGGTTATACAGAAGTCACACACACACACACACACACATATATATAAGATCAGGACTCCCATACCAGGTTGGCCATGACGATGGTGTCGACGATGACGGGGTCCGAGGCCGTGCCGAGGGTGAACTGGAGGCCGCGAGGTGGCTGTCCGGTGCTTACGTCAAAGCAGTGACCTTCCAGGAGAAGGTGCTCGAGTTCGTACTCTGCGGCCACGATGCTGTCGACCTGACGAGTAACGACAGCGTTAATACACTCCTGGTGATCCGTCCGGCGTCGGCGTTTCAGACGGACATACCTCCTGTAGGTAGATGTTGTCCAGGTCGTGTCGTGTCCGCACGGACTCAACCATCCAGCTCTCGGGGGTGTTCAGGTTCAGGGTGAACAGTGGAGACTGGGGCATGTCCAGGAACTTCGCCAGCGGGCCCGGGGCCAAAGTGTTATCGGTCATGAAGTTCACCTCGGGCTCCAACACGTAGCGGTAGAAACTGTAGATAGAAGACAGAAAGATGCGTTAGAATCTAAGGATGGACGTAAAATGTCTGTCAAATGTACTGGCTAATAAATAAACGAGTTAATAAAACGATAGCTAGCTAAAAATTATATATAACAAGTAAAAGAAATGAATGAAAAATAAAGAAAATTATGAAAAATAAACACTATAAAATACATGTAAAAAAAATTTTAACAATTGATTTTGGTCAATTTTACTGGTTAATAAATAAATAAATAAATAAATAAATAAAATATTTGAGGGGGGAAAAAAATAATCAACCTTCAGGAAAAATAAATAAAATACATTTTTCTTCTTTTCTTTTACGCAGTTGATTTTTAAATCATTGGCAAACAAGTAAAATAACAAAAACAATAGAAAAAATAAAAGAATAAAAGAAAATAAACAATAGATATATAAAATTATATAAAATACAAAAAAGCCAATTTATATTGAGTATTTGTAGACAAATGATTCACTCATTAACCAAGTTTATGGTTTATTTTTTATGAAATGTGTTTGCAGTTATAATAAATACATACATAATTAAAGCAAACAAACAAAATGCCATATTTCTGTCTATTTTTATACAATTATTTTTTAATGACCTTTTAAGTGGCATATCGGAGAGCTTCGACTGGCAGTTCATGAATAGCCGCAGGTTTACGTTGACCAGCTGTTTCAGGACCTGGACAACAAAAAGGATGATTTTATACAAAATAGAGGATTATATTTATATAAATAAATATCGCAATCCATAGAATAATGAAAAGAAGGGGGGAAAAACTAGGAAAAACTAGGAAAAAAATTGCTGTCCGTGTTACCAAGAGCAGAGGAGCCAGTTTCTGAGCATCTCTGGTGACGGGATCCACCACGGCCACGATGTCGAAGTACACTTCCTCCTCCTTGGGGCGGATTTTGACAGCGCTGTAGGAATTAAATATACATTTCTTAGAAATAAGAAGAACCTTCAAATCTTGTTGCCATTATACCAACATTCTGACTTCGATACGATACTTACATTAAAATCACGATACCAATACCAATTCAATAAATTCAATTCAATAAAAACATCGGCAGGAATACAATGTATGTGCACACTGCCCTCTATAGTCCAACACCCGGAACTACAGCTGTCATTAATAAAATGTACCGACACAAATAAAATGAATAATTGTATTGTTTTTAAACACAAGGTATCACAATACCTGTATAGTACCAATGTATTGCGCAACACTATATCCAAGACATCAGATTCACTCACCTGTGTTTGTCCATCGTGAAGCTGTAATCGACCCGGGCCTCGCCTTTGGGCTGCGATGACAGGAGCGAGTCCACCTTCATGACCAAATCACTCGCTCTGGGACCAAAAATACTATTATTGGCTTTATTTTAAATATGAAAATATTCGTCTTTTAACCCCTACAACGAGCTGAATTACCGATCTTCTTCGACGCCCAGCTGCTGGATTTTGTTCTTGATCCGTTCCCCAGAGGTTTTCATGATGAGGCTCTCCAGAAGCAAAAAGTCATCCTGGTTAAAGACCTCCCCCTGTTCCAGAGGACCAATGACCTGCAAAAATAAATAAATAAATAAATAAATAAATAAATGCACAAAATAATTCAAAGTTCATGTCTCAGATGATGCACTCTGATCGGCTAGTGTACCCGTCCGTTACTGATGACGGCCCTCTGGCCTTTCCTCAGCTTCAGGACGTCTCTGCAATACGCGGCATGGGACAAAAGGAAGTCCACTTTGGGAGACTCGTAAGCCTGTTTGAAAAGAGTGATGTCCATGCCCTGGGAAAAAAAAAGAATCATATACTATAAGATTATAATTAATTAATTAATTAATTGATTGATTGATTATTTAATTAATTAATCAAAAAATACAACTAATTTTTTTTACATTTTAAAAATATAACTATTGTTATTTTTATAATAAGTTATAATAAAATTATTGTTAAAATCATTATGTTAAGGATATATATGTATGTGTGTGTGTGTATTCCATGTTTTCAAATAATTATTATTGAATAAGTCTTATTTTATTTATACATTTATTATTGTTGTATTATTCATATTTTTATTATTATTTTTACTATTATTAGTAGTATTATTTATTTGTTTTTTTTGTCAATTTTTTTTATTATAATAGTCATAATAATAAAAATATGAATAATACAATAATAATAAATATATAAATAAAATAATACTTCTTCAATAATAATTATTTGAAAACATGGAACACACACACACACTATATATATATATATTATTATGTTAAGGATACATTTATATATATATATATATATATATATATATATATATATATATATATATATAAATGTATCCTTAACATAATAATTTTAACAATAATTTTATTATAACTTATTATAAAAATAACAATAGTTATATTTTTAAAATGTATTTTTAAAAATTGTAAAATAATAAATTGTATTAATAAATAAATAAAATGTGCTTAGACACAAAGTTTGTTACCCCAACAGCAAAGTCAGCGATGTTAGTCCCAGAATACAGCGCGTCTGCCGTCTCCTCCTTGACCATTTTAGTGATGAAGTTCTTGGCGTTGTTGGCCGTTTGAGTCTGAATGGCCACCCACATGGCCCGGGCGATCAGCGTTGTTGCGTTTGTGGGACTGTCTGTCGGGTTATTGATCATCCCCAAACGTACGTTATTGCTAGTTTTCTGAAAAAAAGATTAGTCCTTATTAGCTCACTTGTCCCGGTAACCTTCATATTGCACAGGACCAATGGACCAATCATCAATCATCCAAGTAATCATCTTCCTGCATTACCATGTGTCTGATGGCGTCGTAGAGCAGCTGCCGGCCTGTCGGCTGGTCGAAATCTCCGACCACCCAAAGCGTCACAGGGCGAACCACGCCGTCATCTGTAAATAAAGAAACGTCCGTTTTTATTTACATTAATTTATGGACAGATATAGACACATAACATGTTTTATCACATGTATGCTAGTGTCATCACAATACCAAAAGATTGACTTTGATACGATACCTAGATCAAATATCACGAATACCAATAACAACGCGATACTATGACACAATGGAACTTTGTTTTTATTTGTTAATAAACAACCAATATTTGCTGCATGCTGAAACAAAATAGAACGGCTAAACTAAAAAATATGTCAAAGTTTAATCGGCGTGAAAGTCAGCGTCAGCACAATGTGCACACACTGCCCCCTATAGTCCAACACTATATTACAAGCGCCACGAACAAAATAAAGGCTAATCTGCCATTCTGTAAATTCTCTGTTTATTCCAATTAATTCCCCCCCAATATTTTAGGGCTTTTCCCTTTAATTTCACACCCATGTGGGATAACGAGGGAAATTCCGAACGTACGGGATTTAACGAACACGGCGAGGCAAAATAAAATCGAGGAAAAAGAATTACCAGAAGAAACAGTGGAATGCATCCCTTGTGGAGGGAATAAGAAGAAAGGAACCGCCACCACAGAGAAACAAAGAAAAGAAAAAGACGTAATAGATTTAGAGGGACAGATTTATTATAGGAAGAACGCTTTATCATATAGAGTATAGGACATTCTTGGCCTCGCCTTTTTTCGTCATGTAGTTCATGCTGTTCGCTACGGCCGTGTTCTTCTCTCTGGTGTCCAGGAAGAGGAAGCGGGCGTAGTCGTCGATGAAATGGTTATCTGGATGGAGACAAATACAGAGACAAAGGCGGCTGCGTAAATCCGGATAAGAAAGTTTCTGTGCTTTATAATACAGATAAAGCACAGAATAGTGTGTGCGAAAATATTTAGGTCATAAAAATAAATAAATAAATAAAATACACAAGCGATTTCCTTTTGTAATTAATTCCCATTCCAACCCCTGGGTGACTGAAGCTACGCTGAGTGAGTCATTTGAACCGAATCATTTAAACAGGTGATTCATTCAATTGAAATGACTCACTTAGTAGTTTTAATAAGAATATGATGCACACTTTAAAAAAAAGGCTTTATAAAGGTAAAAAAAATGGCAATAAAAGGAAAAAAAAAATGTATATAATTGTATCTGAAATAAATATAATGTGTTACTGCGGGACAAAAAAATAATAGCCCAAAAATAAATAAATAAATAAATAGATAAATAAATACATTTAAAAAAAACAATCACTATATGGATTCTTTGAGGCCTAGAATTAAACGACAAAAAGGGAACTGACTGGTGCTGGAGAGATCCAGGTAGCTCCTGGTGGTGGTCAGGATGCGCGAGTTGATGCGCGGCACCACGTTCGGCTGGTTCATGATGAAATCCACGACGTCGTGGTCGCTCGCGAGTTCGCCCTGCGCGAGAACAAAAGAACGTTGCTTGTGTGTGTGTGTGTTAGAGTGATACTCTAAGGAACGCCGGATGTCTCTCTCTCACCAAATAGACGGCGCGCTGGAATAAAGTGGTGGTGTCCAGGATCTTGTGCATGACGGTGGTCTCTAGCTCGTCTGGGTCGAGCTGCTCGGGCTGTAGAGGCATCCCGTTGTACAGGACCACGGGGAGGGGACCCACGCCCGTCTGCTCGTGATACGCCTTCCCTTCCTGCCTCAACACACGGGAAGATTTAGTAGTTCATATATTTGGACTTCGGATGTGAAGGTTGGGAGTTCGAATCCCTGGGCCCCTGAGTAAGGCCCTCACCGCGCTACAATTTGACATGTATTTAGTCGCACCTTACGATTGTTGTCATAGGCCGAGTCCGCGCCCAGAATGCTGCCGATTTCCACGTAGGGGTAACGTTTCTTCAGAACGGACACCACATCCTCCACTTTCAGCTCCCCTCCACTGGGCACACGGTTCAGCATCTGTCAGAGTCAACAAATCCTGTTATTTGGCGTACCGATTTACAAAATAAAACTAAGCCTCAAAAAGATATCCAACTTACAGACATGATGGCGTCGAAAGCCGACTGGTTGTCCACCTCTTCGGCGATGTAGTTGAAAGCCCGTAACAGCGCCACCCCGGCGTCCTGCATGCCGTCGACGTCGTCGTCCGTGTTCACCACGAACACCAGTCCTATCCTGAACGATGTGGGCAAAGCGATAAAGGGTTCGAACCATTATATGCTTTCCTTTCCTGTTTAACTATCTGAGGAGCCTCGGTCAAGGGCCCCGCTATGGTGGTGCTTAGTGTTTGATTGAAACTTACGGCTTTCCGATTCATTGGTTTTGCCAATTAATAATCCATACCATAGTTTTTCCGGGTTGCATTATACAGTACGACAGCGCCCTCTAGAGGCGAATCCCTGCCCTTTATTTGAAGTGTCTCATTCATTTTAGATGTATTTTTTGTATTTGAAAGGTTATGTAATGTATCAGAATGCTTGTCTTATTTTCCTCAATAGTTATTAATGCTTAATATAATTAATATTAAATTTTAATGATTCTGTACTGTTTCTTTTTGTTGTTTATCGGTTAGTGACAAACTAGCAACCGGAAAAATACACAGTTGTTCGGCCTAAATGTCCGATGAAATGTCCAACACTGATCTATGACGTGCCAGATGTACGTACCGGAGCGGGATATTGTTAGCGTAGAACATCTCGGCGACGCTCAACAGCTCCGCCGTGCTCTCGTGAGTGGGGTCCAGGCTGATTACCTTTGAGCAGAAAGTGAAAGGAACTGACTGTATAGTTCATTCATTCATTCATCTTCTACCGCTTTATCCGATCTTCCCTCGGGTCACGGGGAGTCTGTGTCTATCTCAGGCGTCTATGGGCATTAAGGCAGGATACACCCTGGATGGAATGCCAACCCATCGCAGGACACACACACACACACACACACACACACACACACACACATTCATACACTAGGGACAATTTTCCAAGGTGCCAATCAACCTACCGTGCATGTTTTTGGACCGGGGGAGGAAACCGGAGAACCCGGAGAAAAACCCCCTGAGGCACGGGGAGAACATGGAAACTCCACACACACATGGCCGATACGGGAATCGAACCCGACCCTGGCGTTGTGAGGCGAACATGCTAACCACTAAGCCACCGTGCCCCTGCGACTGTATAGTTGCTGTATAATAAAAGTATATATATATATATATACACATATATACATACATATACTCACCAGGTTGTGGAAATTCTTACGAATCTGTCTGATGACTCCGGGGAAAGTTGGCCGTAGAAGTTCCTGGACGGTGGAGGGCCACGACGCGTACCTGCCGTCCGTCTCCAAGTTATTGATCCACTATGAATGGAAAAAAACACGAATGCGTTTTTACGGACGTCGTGTGTGTGGTAAAAAAAAAATTTTTTAAATACGTCGGCGTATGATTGAAAGCGTACGTAGATGGCGGGACTGCGGATGTCCACGGCGTAATCCGAGTCGGACGGCTGAACGTTCAGCTTGAGGATGTCGTGGATGAACGGCGAGTCGATCAGCAGGCTACGGAGGCCCTCCATGACGCGGGCTTCGCTCCTCAGGACGTCGAACACGCTGCACAGAAGCACGGGATAACTATCGTGTTCGGGGATAAAAATGCAAACGGGGGATTTGTACGTATACCTGGCAACATTCACTGCTCACCTGAAGATATCTTGCACGTCCAGGTCAATGTGGAGCCCGTTGACGAAGAGCGCCGAATCGCCTGGCTGGAGTCCCAACGAGCCTTTGAAGTACTACCACAAGGACCGTTTTTAGAAACCAAGACTTGAGTTATTTGTTTTCCCACTCCGTACTTAAAGCGAAGGAAAGGGATGGAAAAGTTACCTTCTGATTCTCTTCGATCTCCTTACGGATCGCAGAGTTCACCGCCGTTTTGGTTATGGACCTGAGAACAATTCAGTCCCAATTAAACCAAAGGATTTAATTGTATTAATCATTATTAAGTGCTGTGCCCTGCGATGGGTTGGCATTCCATCCAGGGTGTATCCTGCCTTAATGCCCATAGACGCCTGAGATAGGCACAGGCTCCCCGTGACCCGAGGAAGATCGGATAAAGCGGTAGAAGATGAATGAATGAATGAATGAATTATTAAGTGTGCAAAAGGTGAAGCTTTAGAGTAAAAATTGACTGATTGATCTGCATATTTATTAGCCCCGATATTTGATCAGCAATAATCCCAGGAAAATACTCAAGAGCGGCCTCTAGAGGTCGAATGCCGCCACATTTTTTTTTTTTTATTATACACCAGATTTATTATTTATAAATAACTTTTATGATTATATTTTATTCATTCAATTATTATGAAATACAATTTTTCCCGCCCTCACAATTCCGGCACTTTCTTTCCTCTCAATTATTGACCCTTTTCTGAAATTCTGCCTGTTTTTTTTTTCCTGGAAGAAAATAAATATATATTTCTGGAATAAAGCCGAATTGCATGAAAAACGTCTGAAATGCCTGAAAAAATATCAATTGTGAGGAAAAAAAGACTTGCGAGAGAGTGAGGATTGTGACAAAAAAAAAATGCTGGAATTACAAGAAATAAGGAGGAAATTGCGAGAACGAAACGAAACGGGGGGGGAAAAAAAAAAAAAAAAAAAAAAAAAAAAAAAAAAAGCAGAAAAAACTCTTTAGCATTAACATTCAAGTTTAGAACTGCTGACATTATTCCTACGCTAATTAAACAATGGTCATTTTTCCAAACAATAATACTTGCTTTAATAACCTCTAGCCTGTAGGCATGAATCATGTAGTTATATAATAATAATAAAAGGATAATAAATAAATAAAATAATTAAAACTGCAACGACCAACACTTTTATTGGAAACGCAGCAGATTTAAATCCCCGTTGTGGAATTTCTATCCTTGTGTGGGGAATTTCATGATCGGTGGTCAAATTAATGCATTGTTCACACTTGGGGTATAATTTTAAGAGGTAAAAAAAAAAAAACCTTGTGTTTACGGATTATTATTCGATCCATTAAGATTTAATTCATTCGAGCAGCAGGTATCGGAACGCGTGCTGCTGGATCGAGTGACGTGGCGATGTACCTGGCTTTCGTAGGAAAGTTCTGGCTCAGATCTTTCATGACGTTAAGGGCGTCGACCGGAGGGGCGGCCAGGATACGGGCTGCGGTCTGGAAACTGAGATCTGGGGCGGGAGAATAAAAATAAATAAACAAACAAACAAACAAACAAATAATTTATCCTGATAGATGCCATTAGCTCACCCTGCATCTGCCAGACTTTAAGCGGCGCCATTTCGTTCGTGCTCTCCACCAGATGTTTGCGCAGCTCCTTCAGCTGTTCCTTCAGCTCCGGGTAGATCGTTCTGGAAGAAACGAAACGGAATTCCGGTTACTGGAATGTCTTGGGAAGGAATTCCGTGCGGCGACTATTATTACACTGGAATGCTGCACAAACATTGGTCCATATCGTCTGTATTAAATAAATAAATAAGTAAATAAATAAATAAATAAATAAAGTAGCGCTCACTTCAGTTTTCCGAACAGGAAACCCTGCACTTCGTCCACGGGGTCGTTTCCGCCGATCACAGTGGCGTTCACGTCGGCACCTTAAGCATTGCGACTTCACTTTAATAACAGAACATGACACTATTGTGGGGTAAAATTTTAATAAATTATAGATAACCGTATCAAACCTTGCAACTTGCGTATCGTCTTTGGCTTTGTACTCCTGGTTTTTGATGGCCAACTCGACCCCGTAACCGGACAGGAACACTTTATCGTCGCTCGGTTTCTGCAAACGCGGACGTTTTTAATTGGTGTGGGAAAGCGTCAGAAACAAAAAACCACCTGGCGATGGAATATTTGACTCACTGCGATGTAATGGCGCAGGACGTAGTTGATCAGGCCTTTACTGGCACTGGAGCGCATGTGCTGATGCAAACTGGCGAACTCTTTGGTTCCCAGCTCGGCGTAGAGGATGACGACGGGGGCGTCCGGGTCGGCCGAGGGAAAGCGGTGGTCTCCTTTGAACAGGAAAGGCTTCGGCCTGCGTTTGGAGGGGAGGGGGGGGGGAGCGATTCTGCTTTTGAAGGATTCAAATACCAGCACCACCAAGATGAGGGCCCCCGAGCAAGGCCCTTAACTGTGAGACTGGTTAATGCCACCAGTGTCATAAATATAAGCCGGGTCTACTCACTTCTCCGCAGAGGCATCGAGGAGGCCCTTCAGGTGGCCTAAATCGCACGATTTCTCCCCGTAGACGCTGAAAAACGCCTTGCAGCCGGGCGGAGGAGGTTCGTTGGACGCGATCTGCATGGCGGTCACGGAAACACAAGATCCGTTACGCCTCTTCCAGCCATACACACCATACCTAGAGCTAGTATACAAAAACTGATCCCTGACCTGTTGGAAGGAATGGACGGTGGACGAGTAAGAGCGCAGCGAGAGCGCAAACTTCATCAGCTTCAACTGGACGGGGCTTAATTGCTGACTGGCTCGCTTCAGGATCAGCTCGTAATAGGACAGGTCCGTGCCTGGGACGGGACAAAACTCAAGATTAATATGTGCGTTAAAAGTTAGCAGATGGACCCCGAATGCACAGGATTTACCATCATGGTCGTGTTCGATATCCTGGTTGGCCTCCACAAAGTCCCAGAACTTATCCTGGCTCTCCTCGGCAAGGAACTCGCTGGGGACCAAACGGAATGATCAGAAGCGTAGGAATTAATTGTTACCAATATGTTATATGATAATTATATGAGTATTAAGTGTTATTGAGTGTGGCGTTGAACAGATCCTACCTGGCTTCCAGGAGCAAAGGTGTAGAGGGCCATTTGGTGGTAAGCGTCGTGGTCACGGCCTTCGAGTCGCCGCTGACGCTGGAGATGAGGTGCAGGGCCGCCAGGAAAGCCAAAAACGTCCACATTTTACAGCCTACGGCGCAAACAAGTCGAAGTCAGTTGAATATGAAAGGGAAAAGCATCCCATTACATCGTCTCGGTAGTTACTTATGGTCCTACCTGTCATAATGCACTTATAAACACTGCATTATAATTATTTTTTACAACATTTTTACCTCAGCTATACATCGTATCAGTCAAACGTTTGGTCACACCTTTCCCATTCAGTATTTTTTGCTTGATTGTTTAGCATGTTCAACATTGTGCATTAACACTGAACACATCAGGAATTATATGATAGGAGGTGATAGCCCAGTGGTTAAGGTGTTGGACTCTGGACCGAAAGATCATGGGTTCAAACCCCACCACCACTAAGCTGTCACTAGTGGGTCCTTGAGCAAGGCCCTTAACCCTGAATTGCCAATTGTAAGTCTTGTAAGTCTGGATAAGAGCGTCTGCCAAATGCTGCAAATGTAAATGTAAATGTAAATATCTCATAATATTTATATAAAGCCCTACGAAGGTTTGCTGACAGCTTGGCATTCTCTTTAATGTTAAAATGTTTGTTTCTTAGCAGTACAAAAGGGTATATTTAATGTGTGGGCCCTATTTTAAAGCATGGTGGTGGTGGTGTGATGGTCTGGGGATGTTTTGATTGACTATTTAATCAAACCTGGGTTAAAATTCACTTAAATAACATGGTTACCATATAATTTCACCTTCAGGAATTTGTTTCCCAATAACGCACAATGTAGAATAATACAATAAAAACCACTGAAGGAGTTTCCTATATTTACTTATACGTATAAACACACACACACACACACATACAGGTCTATTCGAGAAGTAGCAGCACGAGTCAGCCAATCGCGTCGCACGGCGTGGCCACTAGGGCGAGCCAATCAGCACCAAGAACACGAAGACTCCCGGGTTTGGTTAGCCAATCAGAAAGAACTCGACCAGGATGCTAGGTTTTAACATCCAACCGTAATTGTTGTGTTAAAAATAATCGAATACAAATATTATGCATTGTTTATTCTAATATACTTGTTGAATAAACATGAGAAACCTAGCTAGATACTCGTATTAGCCAGGTATTGGTAATTAAATCTAAAAAATAATAAATAAAAATGACTCGAGTAAAGCGTAAACACTCCGCATTGCTCGAACCATAATGGGACAAAGCAGTGTGTGTGTAAAATGTGTGTGTGTGAAAGTGTGTGTGTGTGTGTGTGTGTGTATATATATCAAAGTGTGTGTGTTTGTTCGCCAGAACCGAAAATACAGAGCTCATACCTCCACCGGCTTCTGAACTTCCTGTTAAAGCAACCATGGTTCAATCCCAAATAGCGCCCTCGCTGTCTTAACGAGTTCACTATGTAGGCTGCACGAAACAGCACCTTACACGGACCTATTCTAGTGCACTCGGTTATCTGTTTAGAACGCCGCCCGATTTGGGATTACAATTGTACTGCCGGAACAGAAATGCCACATTAAATAATAAACTCTGCAAAATTACGGTGTGCGAATTAATAATGTATTAAAGGCGGAAAATCTAATTGATAAAATATATTTTATTTTATAAGGTTTTAAGAATAAGTTTTTTAAATCGGGCAATTATTTAGCCCAGTAGTGATGATTATAAACAGTGTCATCACGTGATGTCATTATGGAATTATTATTGGAATAGTTATAAATAATACTCATTATTAATATCATATTATATATGTTTTTACTTGTCATATTTTTCAAGGAAATTCTCAAAACCTACCTGGAGGAGTTGCAGGTTAAGGGCCTCCCTCAAGGGCCACTGAGGAGCACTGAGCCGTGCCATGCACTCTAAACTATTATACAAAACAGAATTTGCTATAAATACGAGGTCGTATCAAAACAGTTTTGTAACACGCCACTAGGTGGCAGCACAACGCAGCATGCGCAGTCCCAGTGAGCACGTGGAATTGTGTAAACATGGGTGTGGAACTCATTATCACCAAGGGCCACATCAGGACCAAGGGCCACATCAGGATTATGGCTTCCCTCGAGGGGACAATTATAACTATATGACAGTGTATACTCTTTGATGACTGACACATAAGACTTTCTTTTAAGTGCTTTCCATCCTCACCGATTTTTTTTGCTTCCTGGGAATTCTGGGATTCTCAATTGTTGGGAAAAACTACCCCCTCAGTAAATGTGGGATGCACTGCATTCTAGTGGCGGGATGCTGTCACTTGATGGATAACATAGACGCATGCATTGTGGGAGAGGGGGGCACGGTGGTTTAGTGGTTAGCACGTTCGCCTCACACCGCCAGGGTCCGGGTTCAATTCCCGTCTCGGCCATGTGTGTGTGGAGTTTGCATGTTCTCCTCAGGGGGTTTTTCTCCGGGTTCTCCGGTTTCCTCCCAGTCCAAAAACATGCACGGTAGGTTGATTGGCACCTTGGAAAATTGTCCCTAGTGTATGAATGTGAGTGTGAATGTGAGTGTGTGTGCCCTGTGATGGGTTGGCATTCCATCCAGGGTGTATCCTGCCTTAATGCCCATAGACGCCTGAGATAGACACAGACTCCCCGTGACCCGAGGGAAGATCGGATATAGCGGTAGAAGATGAACGAATGAATGAATGAATGAATGAATATGGCCTCACCTTACTTGCCAGATTTGTCTCCTGCAGACTTCGTCCTTTTCTCGAACATGAAGATTCAGCACAAATGTCTCTGCAGAAGATGCTTAACACACCACAAAACCAGGATACATTCCAGAAGAGCTGTCCAAGGGAGCTGTTTTGAAGGTGACAGCGTGTAAATGTAATTAAAAAGAAAGTTGTCAGAATTCCATACATGAGATTCTTTACATTTATCAAGGATGTTCGGAAACTGAGGTCAAAGAACAGGGGTTCGGAGCGTCCCTGGAGCACAAAGGGTTAAGGGCCCAAGAGTGGCATCGTTTGTTTGTTTTTTTTTGCGATAATGTGGCTTGACCCCTCCCCCAACCTGTGACCTATCTCTTAATCATTTCTTTTTTCCTTCTAATGCATTCCAATAGGTTACACTTTCGCCCCACAAAAGAGTTCTTTCTTTTGGGAATATCTACCGATTGATTTTATGGACATCATGCTGCTAATGTTGTACTGTGATAGTCACTTGACGTAGCACATGAGATCTACTGCAGGGACGTGGTAGCCCAGTGGTTAAGGTGTTGGACTCTGGACCGGAAGATCATGGGTTCAAACCCCACCACCACCACCACCAAGCTGCCACTTGTGGGCTCTTGAGCAAGGCCCTTAACCCTCAATTGCTCAGTAATTGGGCGTCTGCCAAATGCCGTAAATGTAAATTCCGATTACTGCAAACGCCTTTATCCCCGCATATTATCCATGCTATATCATGTGAATAACAATCCTACTCGACTTACACTCTTGAAAGAAAAACATATCGACTCGTAGCATGTTTTTTTTTTTAAATAAAAAAGGCTGACCGTTTTAAAAACACAGAACGTTTGCCTGTCAGATTAAAATCCTGGCTGGTTGTGGAATCTGGCCCGAGGCCCTTGTTCTAAGCAGCTTGCTGGCCATAAACGCCCAGATCTGGCGATGGCCAACAAGCCCAGCCAAAAGCCCAGAAAACCATTTGAAGGAGCGTCTAGACAAATGAACGACTTGGCACTGCCCACCCTCCAAATGCTGCTAAGTGTCTGAATTCCCCAAAGGGAGGGCCTTTAACAATTCAACAAGCACCATTAAAGATCTTTCAGTGAATGCCCCTGAAGAAAAAGGGTCCGGTGATTTACGACCTGAAACTATCCGTTGTTATATTGTACGTATTCTACTGCCCAGAGGATTGTACAGCTCGATGCTAAAACAACGACTTGCTGAAGACTAGCACAAGTCCAGCACTAGGTAAATTAGGTGATCGTCACCACCACATGTTTTTCTGCTGAAGTTTACATTTGCATACTTAAATTCGGACAAATTTAACGACGGCTATTAAACGTGTTGTTTTTAAGGAGGCGTGTCAATAATTTGCATGGTGTTCTGGTGAAGGGATCGCGTCTAGAGTGCCTGAAAGGCAATAAACAATCCTGCCTGAAGACTTTTAGTACACAACAGGTGCTGCATGGAGACCAAGCCATGCTTCGGGGCTGTTTAAGTTCTCATCCGTCACTCGAGAATACACTTGCTTCTTATGGGTGTCCCTCTATTAAGAACCAAAAAGTACCCCTGCAAGTCTGTGCTGCTGCCTGGGCATCAGGGACGTCGTAGCTCAGTAAGGATAGATCATTGGTTAAAGCCTCTGGCCGGGATGGTTACAGGTTCCAATCCCACCACCACCACCTCCAACCTGCCACAAGTGGGCCCTTGAGCAAGGCCCCCTCATTTGTAAGTTGTGCTGGATAATCTGTAAATGGTAGCTCAATGGTATTTATTTATCACATAAACATTACAGCACTGTTGTTTCCTCGCATATCCCAGCTTGTTTGGAAGTTGGGCCCGGAGCGCAGCCATGATACAGAGCCCCCTGGAGCACAGAGGGTTTAAACACCTTGCTGAAGGACCAAAAAGTGGCAGCTTGGGGATACTGGGGTTCGAACCCCCAAGTAGCCACTGAGATACACCCCTTTGTGATCGGACGGGTGAAGGTTCAAGCCCCAATGCCAACAAGCTTCCTTTGTTTAATCCTTATCCCTTTTTTTGCTTCAGGGCTGCTGTATCAGGGCCGTATCAAGTGTTCTGACACCACATTTTGGGATATGCTAAGATATTATTTCATGGTTCTGTACTTTCTGCCCATTCAGGTAATCTCTTCCTGAATTCCTGAATCTGCCTGGGGGAATTCAGGGAATCAGTTTTTGCCCCAACTATCATATACATGGGAAGTTGTCAGTATTCCAGTCCTCTTGCACGAGAACATTGGTTCTATTTCAGAGGGATGCAGTGCAGATGCAATAAAGAAAGTAGCTGAGTCTGGTGATTGTACTTTAGATGTGCTGGGGCTTACAATGTCTTATGATTTCCCAAAGGTCCTGTAATGCCATAATGCAGCTGAACTTGCAGGAAGATGGAAAAGCAGCACATGCACTCCAAACCAGACATTTAGGCTTTGGCTGAGCGGAAATGAAGAACAATCTATGTCATTTCTAATCGCCTGTAAGAATTATCCCATGTCCTTATTAACAAAACCATAGATCACGTTTTCCCCCCGAGTGTCATTTTCTATTTCATTTGAAAGGGAAACTTTTACCGTCAAGCCGTAAAACGCCAACGTCAAAGCGTACGTATAAAGTACGTATGACTCTTCCTGTACCCTCAAGGTTGTTCAAAGCATTACCTGTTTTAATGTATCCTCGTCGATTGTAATCATCCATGTACCGCTGATGATGGAAAGCCAAACTAGCCACCCAGGATCTATCGTGGTTCTTATGACCCTCGACTGGAACCTAAAGAAGCATGGTAGATGTTTATACCTACCTGTGCAGGCCACCCCGGGGGATGGCTAGGACACAAATTGCATGCTCAAGGATTGAATTAGGAAGGTATATCAAGCCTGACAGAACAGCATATACTGCTTTATAGCATCCTGCTTCATTTTTTCTGTAGATATGGCTTCTACGCGGGGGAGGGGGGGGTGTGTCTGGAAACGTAACAATTATCTGTCTCGGAGGAATTGTGTGCGTCTAGCAATCCGTTCGGGTTTAAATCAATGGTCGTCGTTAGGAGTTTAATTCCGAGACCACAATGAAGAAAATGAGCGCTTAGCTTCAAAACCATTACAAATTGTCCAAGCAAATATAGTCCATTGTGTAACTTAATACTTCAGAACGGTCTTCTGATTGATTTAGCCGTTAGGGGTAATTTGGTTTTACGGAATATCGGACAACTTCCAGGCCAATTCCGGTTTTCATTCCACAGTGTTACTGTATGAATTTTAAGCATGCCGTCAACAGAACAGAAACAAGTCCTCAGGAGAAATCATTTTCAGGTTTTTGGTGTCCATATTTCAGTGTACTGAGGGAAAGGAAAAGGGTCCAAGCACTAATTCAATCTTAGTTCTAGGTTTTTTGGGGAGGTTGGGAGCTCAGTGGTTAAGGTTTTAAGCTCTGGACCGGAACGTCGCAGGTTCGAGTTGCCACTAATATTGTATTGGCCATCCCTTTTTGACCAAACAAGATAGAGCACATCATTGGCTTTTGTTGTGATTTGTAGCTTCCTGTCATGTGCGTATCCCCAATTTGTCGAGTCCCAGCCGAGTTGCCAGTAGTGGGCCCCTGAGCAAGGCCCTTGACCCCAATTGCTCAGTCTGTTCCTGGTGCTGGTCCCAAGTACAAATCGATTGGGAGGGTTGAGTTAGGAAGGGCATCCAGCATAAAAACATACTACTTATGCTGTACTACTAAGTTGTACTTATTTACTTTACACTTATTTACTAACTTTATTTATTTACTCCATGATTCTAGAATAATATCAAGCTCAGTAGAAAGAGGCTTTTACTTCCCACATGTACAGCACAGTGAAATACCTTCAGAGAAAAGAGTCGACCACGATATACCACCCCTGGACCACATTTAGGGACCTTCCTGAAGGGCCCAACAGTGTCAGGAACGGTGGAACCCATAACCCTATTGAGATATCACGTTTCCAATCAAGATACTGTCCATAAAAGAATTGTCGATTCATTTCCTATATACTCCCATACAATGTCCCGAGTGTATTATTCGTCATGCGATTATCGGTAGTCTTTTGCAAACGAATTATTCTTGCTTGTGATCAATATTGTTTGATCTCCGAGTATGAGCTTTTAATTAAAAGGGGAAAAAAAAACAAAAACAAGATCAATTGAGGGGGGGAAAAAAATGACACTGATTTAATATCCATCCTTATTACCCATCATGCATTTTATTCGAAAGTCGTTACGCTGGCGATTCATTCCTAACGACAAAAATATAGACTGGAAATGTATTTATTTTAGATTTCGCTTCCTTGTTATTCGTCATTGGTTTAGGGTTGATGTGTAAACGATGCTCATTCGATCTGTATCTGCGTTAAAGTTATAAGCCTTGCTGTTGTCCAGGGAGAAATTAGAATGATGTTCCTCCTGTGCCTCGGACAACAACGCCTGCTGATGCTGGAATTTTTCTCGGCCTTCCACTTCAACATGGATGGAAAAAAAAAAACAACAAAAAAAACACAGGATCCATTTTGTAATTACAGAGAGGAGAGTGCACTTGTCTGAGTCAGCCACTTTTGTGGCTTTGGGCTCGTTTCCAGATTCCACTAGTGGGAGATGTGTGTTTGTGAAGATCTCCGGTAATGTGTCTTCCCCACTGTACACCCCTGTTACTCGACAAATGCACTCACGGTTGTTTTGTCTACGTAAAGATGTAAAGAAGGAGAATATGGATAATATGAAAATGTTATTCTCACTCACTTTCATTCATTCATTCATTTTCTACCGCTATATCCGATCTTCCCTCGGGTCACGGGGAGTCTGTGTCTATCTCAGGCGTCTATGGGCATTAAGGCAGGATACACCCTGGATGGAATGCCAACTCATCACAGGACACACACACACACACACCACACACCAATTCATACACTAAGGGACAATTTTTCCAAGGTGCCAATCAACCTACCGTGCATGTTTTTGGGACCGGGGGAGGAAACTGGAGAACCCGGAGAAAAAACCCTGAGGCACGGGGAGAACATGCAAAACTCCACACACACATGGCCGAGACGGGAATCGAACCCGGACCCTGGCGGTGTGCCTCCTCTCGCTCACTTTATTTATTTTATATTATTTGGCCAGATACAGGGGAATGTGACAGCCGAAGACACTGCTGGGGGAATTTCAATCATAGTACAAATACTAAATACACAGACATTATGACCGCCTGGGTAATATTGTGTTGGCCATCCCTTTTTCGTGCATTGTAGCTTCCTGTCCTGTGCGTATCCCCAATTTGTCGTCCAGGGATAAAGCCCAGGTCCACCATGACCACTGGTGGACAAAATATACATAATTATTCATTACGCCTAAATGGACAGCAATTGCATATTAATTGCATATGCCAATTTCAATAAGTATAATAACAATCATGAAAAAATACACCTAAGGGGCACTATGGTGGTTTAGTGCTTAGCACGCTCGCCTCACACCTCCAGGATCAGGGTTCGATTCCCGTCTCGGCCATGTGTGTGTGGAGTTTACATGTTCTCCCCGTGGTCCTCAGGGGGGGTTTTTCTCCGGGTTCTCTGGTTTCCTCCCGGCCCAAAAACATGCACGGTAGGTTGATTGGCAACTTGGAAAATTGTCCCTAGTGTATGAATGTGTGTGTGTGTGTGTGTGTGTACTGCAATGGGTCGGCATTCCATCCAGGGTGTATCCTGCCTTAATGCCCATAGACGCCTGAGATAGGCACAGGCTATCCCCGTGACCCGAGGGAAGATCGGATATAGTGGTAGAAGATGAATGAATGAATGAATGAATGAATGAATGAAAAATACACCTGCTCCCAAGAATTAGTTCCAAAAACTTTCCAAGATTTGTATGGACACAAACAAGAAACATCTTCATATATAAAAATGGAATTTATTGTATTTGTGGCTTTCAGTGATACATTTGTGCAATGCTAAGAACCCAGAAAAACAAACAAAACAAAAAAACAAAAATGGAATGTGATTCGACAAAACAACCCCGGAGAGACAAACGCTAAATGTTCAGTGCCATCGTAGGGGACGTATTCAAGAAGGTGTGTAATTAGTTCTCCGCTGTTCGACATTAATATATGGGCTGCCGACCCAAGATTGCCTGCTACGTGTTGCCAGCCTTTGAAAGTAAAAGACATTAATCAAAAAAAAAAAAAAAGAATATAACCTTGAGGACAC
Source organism: Kryptopterus vitreolus (assembly GCA_030449085.1). Classification (NCBI taxonomy): domain Eukaryota; kingdom Metazoa; phylum Chordata; class Actinopteri; order Siluriformes; family Siluridae; genus Kryptopterus; species Kryptopterus vitreolus. The sequence goes on from JACRUU010000018.1 coordinate 1,346,035, forward strand.
TTCACGCCGAGCTTCTTCTTTTTTTTTTTTTTTGGCGGAATAAAGTATTTTAATTAAATATGCGTTAATTTTATTGTCCGGCTAGAACGAACAGACGTACAGTTGCGTATTGAGCACGGTTACATTTCCAGTGGACCAGCTGGAATTTCCAAATGTCACCGCTTCACTCCTCGAGCTTGGTGGGATTTATTTGTCAAGGGCAGTTGCTGAAAGAATGAGAGCAGTTAGCAGTGTTAGGGAAAGAGGGGAGGGGAGGTGTGTGTTGGGGGGGTTATTTGATATTGACTTCAGCTTCGGTCCCTGCAGAATATAGCAAAGACATCATGACATAAAGAAAAGAAAACACACAATGTGCACTAGAGGATGTATTAAATAACAGACCCATCTGTACTCTTAAAAGTATAAAACAATCGAGTGAGATAATGACGCTTCGAACGGGTGTGTCCACTTTTCCGTCTTAGTTTTGATTCGCCGCCTGCATCCCTCTCCCTTAATGAGACGATTCTGTTCATGTTTCCACCCTGCGTACAAAACCTATTAGTGGGTAAAAATTCTTATTTATGTATCCATTAACCCCGCGTTCACACTGTCCATGTCACTAGTAGGCGTTCACATCCTGAGTTACTGGCTAATGTTTTCCCTGCTGGCCAAAGTGCGCTCCGATTTACACAGACTACATCGATAGTTACAGAAATGAAAAACAAATAAAAAAGGAATAGGAAACTTTCCTGTGCTCAACCAGAAGAGCCTTCACCTTGTTGTAGGTGGTCTCGGGGGGGGGCTAGAGTCGATGCGGCTAGAGTTTAAAGCACGATGCTAATAAAATGCATGTACTCACGTAGCCATGCAGTGCACACTTGCTTTATTAGTTACCTTGGTAAACAAAAACCTCTAGTGGTATCATATACGCCAAACTCAGCACTGGCTGGTTCACCAACCTCTGGAACCAAAACAAAACAAGGATAACTCTCTGGCAAGTATACGACGATCCACGGATTGATGCATATATATATATATATATATATATATATATATATATATATATTCTTTGCCCCAATCCAATCTCCTTGCTACTGTAATTGCTATCTGTTATTGAAAACGATGACTGCATTAGTAAGGCATATACTGTTGGCCAGTGTGAACGCAGGGTAGCACTTTTAGGCCTGTTCTGTTTGTACACCCATACCACCCCCTCCCCTCCCCCTGGTTGTTATAAGATGATATTAGACATTCCAGATTGAGCTCTCACCTTTAAACTCTATTTTAAACTCTATACGGATCGATTGTAGGGTTAATTAATGGCTATGGTCCGCGCATACCTGGCAATAAAAAAAAACGACTAAACAAAGCAGAAAAAATTGCATACGATAAACTTTAGGCAGCATAGTTGGTCTCAGTGCTTTCAATACACCTCTTGTTGGGAGGCGGGAACGAAATCATCTCAAAGTACCCTGAAAAGGAAAGGGAACTAAAAACCCGACACTGTGAACAAATCCATGGCTGAAATGGCAGCAGGTGTTTTATGCAAATAATTATACAACGTCCACTTGATCGTTCAAAGTTTTCCTCGCCGGCGGAATTCCTCGCCAACCCACAGAACTCGATTCCGTTTAGACAGGTGGTGCATTGCAGTTTTCAGCCTCCTATCCTTCTAGGCATGATCGAGACAGAAAGAGCCTTACAGGCAGTCTTCCTGGGGAGGTTCAGTAGCTCGGAATCTAGAAGGCTGAGAGTATCGGTCACCGACCCAGAGGTAGGTACTACCTTTCTCATTTCTCCGCTCCTGTTGTATCCGTTATTCCGCTACCAGCGATTAATAATATGGTTCATGTAGTCTTCCGTGGACAAGCGCGAGGACTCTGAGTCTCTCGCCTCGTCCCGGAAGAGAGGAGACGTTATAGAGCCGGACGAGCGGCGAAGGTTCTTCAGCCTCTGCTCGCGCCTTTCCAATTGCCTCTTGTACATATAGCGCTGTTGGAAAAGGTCTCGGGCGTAGTCGTAGAGCTGCACGTCCAGCTCGTTAAGCTCTTCGATGCGCTGGATGGTGTCGTTGTCCAGGTCGACACCGGCCGCACGCGTGCTGTTGTACTGCACAAACGGTCGGATGAACTTGAGGTGGAAGGTGCGCTCGAAAAGGTACTGCGTTTTGCGCTGAAACTCGGTCAAGCCGAAGAAGGCCATGTCTCGCAAGTTTTTCTTGGCCGACTCCAGGAGGATCTGAGCACGTTTCTTCTCCGGGATGAACGACATGTTGTAGCAGCCCACCAGGCTGAGGTCAGCCAGCATGCGCACCTGCCGGTTGTTGGCCAGGTTGTAGGGGCACTCCATGAACTGCTCCAAGGTACAGCCTGACCAGTCTGTGCCTTCGTAGCAGGGTGGGAGCTCCTCCGGGGTCGGCGTTCGTCCGTCACACATGTGCAGAGAAGTCTTCCAGGTGGCCCCTCGCTGGACATGGCGCCACTCGCTGAGGTAACGTGACACAGGGTCCCTCAGTAGAGTGATGTAGTAGAACTTCCTACAAGACAAGACAAGAAAAAAGAAAGGGTCAGGAGGGACTCTTTTTGAAGGAAACTCAAACTCAAATCTTCAAGCTATCCAACGTCATAAGTCTCGGTAACCAGGACCGGCCCTAGGTTGGAGTGATGGTCCTCCTCCCTTCCCCTACCAAAAAGGATTCAATGTTTTTCTTGACTATGAACAATGAACAGGACCAAAGTTTAGGACGAGTTTGTTGTTTATCTTGCGAAGATGGTAGGCACAGTAACAGAAATGCCCAATCATAGGCAATTAAATGAATCAGTGGTTCTGATTGTGTAGGGTGAATTCTATTTTAACGAGTCAGCATTTATTAGCCTGTTCAGGGTTAGCTGTTCTGTGCACTAGTACATCAACAATTGGTTAATATTCATTCATTCATCTTCTACCGCTTTTATCCGATCTTCCCTCGGGTCACAGGGAGCCTGTGCCTATCGCAGGCGTCTATGGGCATTAAGGCAGGATACACCTTGGATGGAACTCACATTCACACACACATTCATACACTAGGGACAATTTTCCAAGGTGCCAATCAACCTACCGTGCATGTTTTTGGACCGGGGAAGAAACCGGAGAACCTCGGAGAAATACCCCCTGAGGCACGGGGAGAACATGCAAACTCCACACACACACACATGGTTGAAACGGGATTCGAACCCCCGACCCTGGCGGTGTGAGGTGAACGTGCTAACCACGTAACCACCGTGCCCCTATTATATCTTTACATGTGGTATATAAATAAAACGTAAAAAAAAAAAGGGTCTAAATGTGCTTCTAGGTCCGGGGCAGATCCAGTTCTCATGTTTACATTGACATTCTTGTCGGATTTGATGCATGCATTCCTGAGCGCCACTCTCTCTCTCTCGAGAAACATGAATTAGAAAGCGCTATTGGCTGTTCCTTTCAATTACCACGAATTACGACTTCCCTCTCTGTTCAGAAACGAGCAACGGGAAATTGAGAGCTGTGATTTTTTTTTGCCTTTTTGTTGTTGTTTTTATTTTTTTTTTTTTTTTTTTTTTTTTTTTTTTTTTTTTTTTTTTTTTTTTTTTTTTTTTTTTTTTTTTTTTGTTTTGTTGTTTTTATTTTTTACCGCGTTACGAGCGACACAGCCACGGCTTTTGCACAGTCCCTGGCCAGGTCGTCCTGCGACAATAATCGCAATAACACAGAGTCTCCAGTGTGTTAGGGCTTTATTAGAGGTGGGCTTTAGGGCGTACGAGATGAACAGACATACTGACAGCAGCCAGCAGGCCGCCAGCTCCCCCGACACACACCACACACACACACACACACAACACAAAGATCCAAAGATAGATACACGGGTCCACCGAAGGGAAAACAAAGGCAACACCTCGCAAAGTAATCTCTTTGTCTGCGTTTACAAACACCTTCACAATCGGACTTTAAAAGCAAAAACGTTACCGAAAAGTTTTCGTTGTTATTTCATGACTTTTAACAGCCTCAAAAGGAAGGTGAAGACATTTTTGTTTGAATTGTTAATAATTAATACGTTTACAGCATTTGGCAGACGCCCCTTATCCAGAGCGACTTACAACTTAGGGTTAAGGGCCTTGCTCAGGGGCCAAGATTGGTGGTGGTGTTGGTGGTGGGATTTAAACCTGCAACATTCCAGTCCAGAAGCCAATGCCTTAACCACTGAGCGACCCCACCTCCTCAATTATATATATATATATATATATATATATATATATATATATCTATATATATATATATATCTATATATACTATACTTGATCTTGTATACAATCTTGTACACACACACACTTTCTCTCACACACACACACACAAGCCGGTGATCAAAGATTTGCAGAACATGATGGATTTAGGCAGATAAAGCGTGCTGCAGTTAATGTTCTCTGAGCCCCGGGCCCAGCGGCGACAAGGAGAGGCTGGTTAATGTCTCACACACTCACACACACACACACACACACACATATACGCACATGCAGAACTTTGACTGATGACTCTTATCAAAGCCCGTATGATGAGAGCAGCTCTGATATACACCAGCACACACGAGTACAGACAGCCTGCTGATCGTTTATCTGCTAATGACAGTACACGTGATTGAGAACGTTCGCTCGGTCACTACGCCCTCGTTCTCTGCCTCTCTCTCTCTCTCCCTCAGTCCTAAACGATCCCCCACTCCCATGAATTTTCCACCCAGCGCTATTAGGCGCATACTGGTATCCGGCGAAAAACGCGCTCCCTGGTTCGGCCATGTGGTGGCGCTATATACTTACACAACAGATACTGGGGATCTCGCTCCTGTGCTGCACATAGGCACAATGTGGATCCGATGCGCAGTGTGTGGGTGTGGTTAAGTGAAGGAGTAAAGGATGGCGTGTTGGGAGGAAGAGAACACCATGGAGGTATGAGGAGCGTTGTGTAAGGATGAAGGAGAAGAGAAAAAAAATTCTGGTCTACACACACACACACACACACACACACATACCCTACTACTGCACAATTAAATACGAGCAAACACAGTGGGTCACACACACACACACACACACACACACACACACGGTATTTCGTAAGCATTTCTAGGCATTCAGGATGCTCTCATTATGGCTGTGAATGAGAGCAATGCGGGTAATAAAAAAAAATGTGAGCCAGCAGTTCGTGCAGGCATTAAAGGAAAACTTTCAAGCCGACACATTAAATATTTACAGATTGCTTAGCGAATCTGCCATGAGTTTTATTATTTTATTTTTTATTATTTCTTTATAGACATCGGATCCTAAACAAAAAATCAAAAAAAGACAGACAGGACTAATCTCACTTTATAGCTAAGATTAGGGAGGTGGGAGCTCAGCGGTTAAGGCATTGGCCTCTGGATTGGAAAGTTCAAATCCCATCACCTCCACGTAGGCACTTGTGGGCCCTTAACCAAGGCCCTTAACCTTTAGTTGTAAATTGTTCTGGATTACTGGCCAAATGGTGTAAATGTAATGAGAATAACGTAAACATCCTTGGATCGATATCTACTTTTACAGAATATGGTGGACGCCCTTATCCAGAGCGAGGAACTTATTTATGCATCTGAGTAGCAATGTAGTTAAGGGCCTTGCTCAAGGGCCCTTCAGTGGCAGCTTGGTAGTCCCGGGATTTGAACCTTCTGGTTTGAACCACTGAGCTACCGCTTCCCTTTCAGACAATATACGCAATAAATAACTCTGAAAGAGGCGTTTTTTTGTTTTTTTCCCCCCGAGTTCGTTTCAGTTCAGCTTTCTTTTCAGCACCTTTTAAAAAGAATCCTTCAGCTCCATATAGAGTTCACTAACTCCTCCTGTCTGGCACTTGGCCTGAAGATGATTCTCCAGGTCTTAAACAGAAGTACGCTCTGAGATAAACAGCCTGAGCACACAGGCATGTCTGTAATTACATTAAGAGAAGAGACAGGCTGAAGAAGTGCATGGCTCGCACTGCATTAGGAAATGGAACGGCGCATTAGCATCAGCTCAGGGATGAACGAGTCCCGCTCCGGTTAATGGTCGGCGTCAGTCAAATGGAAGAATCCTGCAGGGGGGCCAATTGGGTAGCGGGCGATTCACTTGTTACTGCTGTGCTCTGCTGTTCTGCATTCGGACTCATATGAACCTCCCTCCAGGCCTGGGTTAGGAGGCATCGTTCTTCAAAAGTGTTGCCTTCAACAGAAAAGCGTCCTGGTTTTATTAGCTTAGAACAAAAGATTTGAGTGCACGAGTAATTTAAGTGCTAAAATATATATATATATATATATATATATATATATATATATATATATACTATTTTTTTTTTTTTTAAATCTAGCGTCCCGTATTATTCACTCGATCCGGAAAACAAATTCAAGCCTATATTCAGGCTCCTTCGTAATTTCCTAAAGACCCCCCCCCCTTTTTTTTGCCACTTTAATATAATTTTTACTTATATTTTTTATTTTATGGAAACAACCTAATCTCATCTAATAAATATCTGTAAAACAAAATTAATCCCTTTTCAACCCAATATAAGACCAAAAACCTATACTGACAAAAACAAATATTGTTGATTGGTTGGTTAAATTCTTCAGGTTGGTAAATTAGTGTTTTCTAAACAAGGTAATGCCTTAGACAAATTAAAAAGCACCATGAAAAGGAAGACGTTTTTTTTTGCTAGGGAATGTTTAATCAAACTATCTATGTACAGACATATAATATATAATACCACCGCATTTCTTTGTCTTTTAAGCTAAGGTCTACTTACAGACATTTCTATCAGTCTTTCACTGAATTACAGCCATTTGTAATGGCGGATTCCACAAAGATACACATAAAATACAAATAATATATATAAAAACCAGTTAAAATAATGGGAATGACAAGCTAGTCATGCTAATGAGATTCCTCATGAACATTTCTGAGGTAAAATATCAAGTACAATCAAGCGGTCGATGGTAACAAATATTATATGCGCAAACGTAAACAGCATTGTCCAAGCTAAAATCCCTGTCAGCATTTCTTTCAGTAGCTTAAGCTTGCTTTCTTGACATTTTATCATAGGTCTCCATACTATGAGTTCTTTATTAATCACAACAAATTGTAAGAGTCGATGCAACAAAATTAGCAATAATCATGAGGAAATATGTGTTTAAAACATGTGAACAAAGAAACAAAGACTGGTTGGAATAAACTCCAGTAAACAGTCAATCATTATTACACTTACAAAATAATACTGAGTGAATACGTGGGGAAAACATCCTAACAACATGGCTATAATAGCAAGAATGCCAAGCAAGTCGTTATACCTAGCTTAGATTTAGCTAAATTAGCTAACTTAACTTCAAAATAACTTCCGAGGTGATACTTTACCTCAGAAATTAGCTGATTTGGTAACGTCTCACCTCAGCATATCTTTCGAGGGGATACTTTACCTCAGAAGTTAGCTGATTTGGTAACTTGTCACCTCAGCATAACTTTCAAGGTGATACTTTACCTCAGAAGTTAGCTGATTTGGTAATGTCTCACCTCAGCATAGCTTTCGAGATGATACTTTACCTCAGAAATTAGCTGATTTGGTCATGTATCACCTCAGCATAGCTTTCGAGGTGATACTTTACCTCAGAAGTTAGCTGATTTGGTAACGTCTCACCTCAGCATAGCTTTCGAGGTGATACTTTACCTCAGAAGTTAGCTGATTTGGTAATGTCTCACCTCAGCATAGCTTTCGAGGTGATACTTTACCTCAGAAGTTAGCTGATTTGGTAATGTCTCACCTCAGCATAGCTTTCGAGATGATACTTTACCTCAGAAATTAGCTGATTTGGTAACGTCTCACCTCAGCATAGCTTTCGAGTTGATACTTTACCTCAGAAGTTAGCTGATTTGGTAACGTCTCACCTCAGCATATCTTTCGAGGTGATACTTTACCTCAGAAATCAAGGCTAAACAGAAAAGTCGCTTGGTCAAGAAACATCCTGCTAACGTTGCTGTCGATAGCGGACGCTAGCTCGCCTGCCACCGTGCCCTGATACAGTGCTTGATGGAAAAATTCTGAGAGTAAAGTAGACTTTTAAAACAGTGAAGGAAACCTGTGGAACTCGATTTGAGGGAGAAAAAAAAAAAAAAACACTTAGTCTCCAGAGATGAGCGTCGGGGAATCAATTTCAACCCGATGGGAGTTTCATCTACATAACAAAAGCTAATTACTGCAGCCTAATCAATCACCACATCCTAATTAGCTCTGGCCTCTGAGTTTGCGACGAAGCGCCTGGGAGAGATGCAACATGAACGCAATTGCACACACACACACACACACACACACACACACACACACACACACACACACACACACACACACACACACACACACACACACTATACAGCATAGACAAACACACACACACATACACCTGGTATTGTTTACACATCGAAACATGCCTACGGTGTTACAGGCAATAATATGATTGCTTAAACCCAATACTCTTGTCCTTACCCAGACTTCCCAGATAACTTTCCCATGGAATCTAATCATTCAAAGACTTCAATAAAGGAATCCTTTTTAATGTGGAATCCTGTATTTTTAGGGACAAATGAACATTTCTGTGTAAATAGCACACTTCATTCCCTTTTCCCTTAGCTTGAATACTACAAAATGTCTGAGGAAAAGTCCCTTCCAAATCATTCAATGTTGGTACTTTCCATTGTCCGTATGTGTCATTAAGTCATTTGAATGGAATACGTTGGACATATTTGCTAATTGTGCTGCTACGTGGTTGTATCAAAAAGTTTCACGACTAATGCTGCTTATTCTGGTTAGAAATCCAGCATGAAACTGGGCCACAGAAATGACATACTTTTGATATATATTCATGCTTCAAGAGTGGAAGAACATCGACGAGAGATCAGTAAGACCTTCGACGAGCTCAACCCCTGAAGAGGTCAAAAGCGTCAGAGAACAATCCACATGATACCACTTCCCAAACCACCCCGCTCGCCAGATTTGCCTGCTGCTGCAGACTTCGCCCTCCCCGAAGATGAAGATGCAGCTCAAAGGTCTCGGTCGTGACACGGAGATCTGGAACGAATTGCACAAGGCACTTGACACGCTTCAAATAGAAGACTTCCAGGATACGTTCCAAAAGAATGCTGGAAGTGCTGTATTGCTGTGCAAGACGACTATTTTGAAAGTGATAGTGTGAAAGCAGATAAATAAAGTGCTTTACTGTAAACAGGGCTAGTCTTGGAAGTGCGGCCTTTGCTAACAAGTTGCCGGAGTTGTGAACGGTAAATGCCGGGTTCGATTAAAAACAAAGAACACGATGCATCCTGATCAGTGAATCAAACTCTTTATGTATAATGTGTTCTAGGACATTCCTAGACTCCAATCAACTACTATTCCGTCTCGTCTAAAACAACATATGTTCTGGCTTGATTGATGCAAGGCTGTTTCATAGAATTTGTCAGCACTGTGAAAATGTTTTTTCACATATCCCAGCTGGTCTGGAAGCAGGGGTCGGAGCACAGGGTTAGACATGATACAGCGTCCCCTGAAGGACAGTTGGTTAAGGGCCTTGCTCAAGGATCCAAGAGTGGCAGTTTGGTGATAACCCCTGAGATCCCTGAGAGAAGCGGCGGCAGAGAAATTTAGATATACTGTACATTTATATTTGGCCTTAATGAGCATATTGGGGGCATGTGGAGGAATCCTCATTAATAACCTTTATATTAATTAATAACCATTTTATTAATTATTTATTAATAATCTTTTTTGTCTGATTATTGATCTTTATTCTGCGATAACTGTGTACTGTAGAGTCCAGTAGCGCAAAGTGTGCTAAAGGGAACTCTGCACCAGATTTATTTGTGATTTACAATGATTACATCATTGGTGCCTAAATTAAGTTAATGTATATTAATATATATATATATATATATATATATATATATATATATATATATATATTTTTTTTTTTTTTTTTTAGCCAAAATCAAAAATTTTAGGGCAATTCTGTAGTAATCCTTATGCTACACATAGAAACGGCATATAAGTATTGATTACGAAGAAGAATAGCCTTTACATGTCACATATAGGTTACGGCACAGTGAAATTCTTACTTCACATCTGGTTTTTGGAAGCTGGGGTCAGAGCACAGCGTGAGCCATGATACAGCATTAAGGGCCTTGCTCAAGGATCCAAGAATGGCTGATTGGCTAGACCGGGGCTCGGCCTTATGATCAGTAACCCAGCGCCTTAACCCCGTGTTCGTCCATCTTGCACAGAACCCCAGTGCCACACAATTAATGAACCATAACAACCAGGACAACATCTCCAAGAAAAAGCAAGTAGTGTATCCCCTCCCCAATACCCCTCACTCTGTCTCGACGTCTAACTATGGTATCATCATTACCCACACGCGTTATTGATAGCGCGGCGGTGGCAGTGTGCCGCCAATCCTCCGTTCCACTGCACAATAATAAGCTCCATCCAGTTCATAAATAAACTTTAACGATGGTATTCGGGAAAGGCGAGCTTTTTGACAGCTAGCGTGTTAGGACTGTGGGAGGATGATGGAACCTGCAGGTCTTTTTGGCCCCTCCAGCAGGTGTCTTATTAAAGTGAAAGCTGAAATGCCTGCTGCTAAGATGCCCGCTGCTGCCTCTTTAGAGTAATTGGCTGGGCCAGCACAGGGCATGTCAGCGCCTCATCGGAGCAGGTAAATATCCCACTTTACTTCTTTTTTTTTTTCTCGCTCTCCTCCTTGCACCGCACGCATGCCCGCAGCTCGCCAGACGCCACTGAAGCACATAATGAGAGGAGATAATGAACCAAGGAGGAGGAAAGTTATGTAAGCTTGAAGGTACGCACAGATATATATATATATATATATATATATATATATATATATATATATATATATATATATATATATATGTATATACCACATACACAAACATATCTTGAAAGCCAAATAAGTTCAGCAAATAGGGACCAGACAGCGAAATACACACACATACACACACTTTTTTTTTTTTGCAAGGGTCAAGTGGCTTCCAACCAATACTTTCAGAATGGTCATATTTTACTGCTTTAAAAAAACATGTCCCCACTTTCGAAGTGAAGGTACGTCCTTCGTTTTCTGCACTCTCACTCTCAGCCAAATGTCGTCAACCAATTACTGTAAAATAGTTCTCCAAAAGCACTGCGACGCGATTTAGAGCAAATGAAAATGACCTTTAACGTAAAAAAAAAAAGAATGCCCGTACTGGTACTTAGGCTACGGATCAGAGGGATCGGCGCCAATAATTCCTGCTCTGGAAGCTTTTGAGTTTTCTGTTCCCTGATGTTCTTGTGGTTTAAAGTTGCGAGCTAGGGGCTACCGACAAAAAGAAAATCTTGCCAACGTTCAATAGCAGGCGATTTGCATACTCTGAATGAGATGCTCCAAAAAAAAAAAAAAAAGAATCAAGTCAGCAGGTGTGCAAGCCCCGTTCCGTATACACACAAATTTCCCTTGAGGAAATATCGATGTAACTTATTTTGACTAGCGAAACTGTTTTATGGACCCTGTACTCGCAAACTTTGGCAGGAATATTACATCATACGAAGCAAATCAAGCTCCTGCACTGAGGTTTGTGCATTTTCAGCTGCTGTAGCTGATCTTGCAAAAAAAATAAAATAAAAAATAATAATAATAACCATATTAACCCTTCATTTTGTGGTTTCTTTCCACATGTCATCTCTGGGAGTTGCCCATGTCACTATATCCCTCCGACTTACTCGTTAGGGATCTGGATTGCTGTTTTTTTTTTTTTGGTGAAAGTGCTGCACTAACGAAAATTGAACTGTAGGACAGGATGTCGATGTTTTAAAGTATAAACGCTGGTTTTCCTCACTTAGTCTCTGCTCCTGTACTTCCAGCCATCTTTTCACTCACTTGCCTCTCTGACTTTTTTTTTGTCTACTATTTTCTCCACATGCCACAAGAAACAGCCCGAGCACCCCCGGCTGTGTATTAGCCACCTTTAACGGCTAACGAGGGCTCTTAAAAGCCTGTCCATTGTGGCCTCTGAAAAGTGATGTGGACCATTTGCTGAAAGTCTGGCTGATTTGAGGTCGAAAAGAACGGGTAAAGTGCAGCCCCACACAGCTCCCGTTTTGGAAAATGAAGCCTGTTGTCAATAGACCCTTTTTCCATTGTGGGACAAAACCTGGGGCTTGAACTCTCTTTCAGAGTTCCTGGTCCATTTCCATTTGGCTATTACAGGTTTGATCTGCTTTGCAACCAGGAGTGGATTTTCACTTGAGGTGCTTGGTGGGGGGGCGCAAGATGGGGGGGGGGGGGGGGTGGGGGGGGGGGGGGGGGGGGGGGGGGGGGGGGGGGGGGGGGGGGGGGGGTGGGGGGGGGGGGGGGGGGGGTTTTGTTGGGTGGTGGTCTTTGGGAATCTTTGTTGTAATCTTCAACATGTTTACGGATTGCCGTTACTTTTATTTTGTAATTAAATTACGTAACGCTGTTACATGTAACGAGTTACTCCACAACACTGCATATGGATATCAAGTCAAATCAAGATGGTTTTATTGTCATTTCAATATATATCATTCATTCAGTCATCTTTTACCGCTTTATCCGATTTTCTCTCGGGTCACGGGGAGTCTGTGCCTATCTCAGGCGTCTATGGGCATTAAGGGAGGATACACCCTGGATGGAACACACATGGCCGAGACGGGAATCGAACCCGGAGCCTGGCGGTGTGAGGTGAACGTGCTAATCGCTATACCACCGTGCGCCCCAGAATCCAGAATCTTGGAGCTACAAAGTTATGATCAAAGTTTAAAAACCACTACTACCAATGTGCTTCGGAAGGGCCCTTGAGCAAGGCCCTTACCCCTCAACTGCTCAGTTGTGTAAATTGATCTGGATAACTGCCAAGTGCTGTATAGCATTATGAAGCAGTCACAAAAAAAAAAACCCTAATACCATTCAATGTCTAATTTCTCATCTAGCTAACTGCTAATGCTAAATGAACGGTGGGCTAGATTACCAATTAAGTGTGCTAAATCCAATTAAGGGAATGCCAAAGTGTGTAGAAGGGAATGAGATACAAAAAGAGCACCTGCTTTGCAAGCTGCCTTTTTGCATCACAAGAGGTTGAATCTGGCCAGCGCTACTTATATCCTCTCAGTGCCCCAGGCTAACGATCTGTCCGAACCTACTACAATTCATTTGCAATGAACCTTCGCTACTGCTTCTTCCTTTCTGGTTGCACGGTTCGACGTTTTATGAATTTGAACCGAAATGGACAGACTTTGGATATGCTTTACAGACTCTTTATAAGAAGCGTTATAAGGCCTTTGTGACTGGGAGCGCTCGCTCCTCATTGCTCTCATAACGTGCTCTTCTTTTCATCTTCAGTCATCCAGGGTGGAATCTGGACACCTCTGCTGAGAATTGTGTAAATATAACTCACCGATATTAGGCGGCTTATTACACACGCTGCAATTCCGATGCTTCCTGCTGATGGACGAGCGAGTTTCCTTCGCTTTGTGTATTGATTTTGCTCTTAATCGAATTGATCGAATGGGCAAATAGATCAGAATGCTTGCCAGAATGCAAGCGCTCGGGATCAGAAAGCAGAGTGTGGAACAAAGGGATGAACGAAACGGGAATTTTTTCCCTGGCACGGTGGCATCGTGTGGCACACGGCGTTCCGAATTCGCTTTTCACCCGTATGGATGTTCGTGCGGCGGTGCAGACATCGGATCACATCGGAGATCCGATCTATCAATTCAAAAGTGTATGCTTCCTGTCTGGCTGACAGCGACGAGCGGCGTGTAAACACGCATGCGGACGAGCGCGAACACGCGCCGACGTGTCAGTCATTTCCAAGCTGCGGGAAAAGGATGTATCGTCAACCTTCAACACAAGGACAAACATTTCTCCCTTTCACTCTCTAACATTTGCACATACCTATACCGCTTCTGTGTTTCCAGACTCTTCCTGAGTTAAAGCGAAATAATTCATGTGTTTAAAGTTGTTATGCGCTTTCTAAAAAACATCCATAGCCCACATTGGCTCATATAATAAACACCATTCGTCTGGAATGTGTCCCACTAATTTTCATAGTGTGCTTTGTATCACATTCATTCAGGGGGTAAATTAGAGTCAGCTACTGAACACTCAGTGTTCTAATGCAATGGGTTACTGATTGGAAGATCGGGGTTCGAGCCCCGGTATTGCCAAGCTGCCGCCCTTGGGTCCTTGAACAAGACCCTTAACCCCTCTGTGCTCCAGGGGGTGCCGTATCATGGCTGATACCCTGCGCTCTGACCCCAAGCTACCAACAACAAGCTGGTATATGCGAAGAAAGAATTTCACTGTGCTGTAATGTATATGTGACAAATAAAGGCTATTCTTCTTCTATAAAGGAGGCCTTGGAGGGGAAGGGGGGGTCCCAAAAATGTTCAAAAAACAAGATCTTCCGCACAACTAATCTTCATTATCGATTAATTTATGTTTTATGCCAATGTTGAAAATTGATTTCACCTTGGTTTGTTCTCGTATTCCACCTGAGAAATACGAAATACAACATTGGGGCGCAGAGCTTATTTCCAAGAGTTGTTGAAGGTGTGTGTGGCGCTGCCTGATAAACATGACAAACCCCAAAACACCCACAACAAACAGGTACAAATAGCGACATATCCCCCCCCCCCCACTGTACCCAAAATTAAAATTTGTCTAAAAAAATCGTCGATTCAATTAATATGACGTATCGCCCAGCTCTAGTTCCAGCACATGTAAAGCATATTTTAATAGGGCTGAAGGCTGAACATAGTTTAAGTGAAGGTTAAAGAAGACGAATGAAAAAATGAATACTATAAAATCGTTGTATCATAATCACAGTAATCTGGAATTGAAGTTTTGTATCTTTGTAGGATATATCTGTCCCTCTAGACCAACGGCCGTCCTTGATTGAATGGAGAATCCCTGATATACAGCAGTATATATATATATATATATATATATATATATATATATATATATATATATATCAGGTTTTAGGTTGAAGACAATAAAGAAAAGTGCCCAGTTGGCAAGCTCCATCCAGTGGCACTGTTCAGGACTTTTTATTTAGCTTTAGCGAAGCCCTTAACCTTCAGTCGTATAAGTCGCTCTGAATTAGCGTGTTTGCCAAATGCCATAAAACCGACTGTGCTACAGAAACCAGCTGTCCATGTTGATCATTTTTCGCAGTGGGGCATGAGGTTCCGAATGGGAGTGCGGTTGATTACCGGCTGTCGAACCTTTGCATACATATTTGAATTGGACTGCATTAAGGAGCATGCATTAAGACTGCATGGAACCAACGGTGTCGTCATAGGCAAATAGACGAGCGATGTACCTCCTGAACAATCATGGGAATCGTGGTGCACAGGAAGAGAATTTATTTGTCTAGTAAATTCATTTTCTTTATATATCCGAGCGAAAATCAGCATCTTAAAGAGAATTTTTAAAAACACACTGCGTTCGTGTAAATAATGAACAAAAACTGAACAAAACGTTCCAATTATAAGTAATAAAATAAAATAAATGAAATAAAATAATGAAAAAATATAATAAAAATGTAATGTAATAAAAAATGAAAATATACAATTTCTTTGTATATCCTAGCGATTTAAAGATGCTGAAAATCAGCATCTAAAAGAGAGTCAAACATTTTGTGCATTCGTGTAAATAGATAAAAAAAACTGAACAATGAGTTCCAATTATAAATAATAAAATAAAATAATAATAAAAATTCTATGAAAAATTCAAATATACAATTTCTTTGTATATCCTAGCGATTTTAAGATGCTGAAAATCACCGTAAAGAGAATCAAACGTTTTTTAAAAACACACTGCAATCATGTAAATAAAATAAAAAATAAAATAAAAATATATATATAAATAATAAAAATTCAAATATACAATTTCTTTGTACATCCTAGTGATTTAAATATGCTGAGCATCTTAAAGAGAATTTTTAAAAACACTCTACATTCATCAACAAAAACTGCACAATAAGTTCCAATTATAAATAATACAATAAAATAAATTAAATTAAATAATAAAAAATATATAATAAAAATTCAAATAAATTTCAAAAATAATTATTTCAAATAAATTATTTCTTTGTATATCCAACGATTTTAAGATTCTGGGGTCCAACTAAAGATCAGCTATGATACAAAGCTCCTCCACAACATAAAGTTAAGGCTCCTGCATGGACAGTAAGGGCCCAAGAGTGGTATCTTGGCAATACTAGTTCCTCGAACCCCTGACCTTCTGACCAGTAACTCAGCCCCTTAACCACCTCACAGACCCAGTGGAATTGATGGTTTCAGTGTTTCCTACCACGTGGTCCGCATGACAATTCTGACGTTACATATTTTTTTCATTGGGTTGGATTTTGGGAAGCCCTGTGCGATCCCTAATGAAGCATATTGAAGCAAGGACTCCTTGAAAACAACCTTGAAAGCCCTCGATCCTATTTTTCAGACCCAGTAGATGTTTGCTATTCGACGCAAGCTCTCCAACGGCGGGATTCTGTGAGCGATACGCCGCTGCCTAAGACTAATAGCGGCCGCTCTCTTTTCTGGTCTCTCCTGCGCATCCTCACGTGTACAAACACACGGATGCACGCGGGAATTTCCATGGTTAGCTCACTTAACTCTGAAGTGCCAGCAGGAATAGCAAACAGCACAGCAGTAGGCAGCAAATTCATGGGGAGAAGCATCGAGGGAGGAAGAGAATGATGGAGAGAGAGAGAGAGGGAGAGAGAGATTTCAATGAGCTTTTGTAATAACAGAAAGGGCGGGCTGGCAGCCGGAATGATTTATCAAAGTTATTGCTTCTCCTAATGAGAAAACATGTCACACTCCCGGCTTTATAGGAATGACAAGCAAAAACAAAACTGAGCTCGTACAGGGAGGGGGAAAGTGAGCGAGTGCGAGAGAGAGAGAGAGAGCGAGAGAGGGAGAGAGAGAAAGAGCCTTTGTCTCGCGGGCGAAGAGAAAACAAGCTGCCGGCTGAAACTTTATTGTAATAAAATGCCTCCAGGCAAAAAAAACGAAACATCGTCTCTCGCGCCGCTCAATCTTCACTTCGGGCGCGCGTTTTCATAATTCACCTGACATTTCGAATCGGGATATTAAAAGTCCTTTAAACATATTCGGCTCGCGCCGGAATAGCGCTGGGCTCGGGCTGAGATGATGTCGACAACATCCCTGTGGACTTTGCCTGGGACTGGAATCATTTTCTTTTTAGTAATGAAATGAAAACAATGAATCTGCGGCAAAAAAGAGATGTTTTCCAAGAAAATGTATGGACAAATGTATTGGGTGTTTTTGTTCCTTGATGCCATTCAACTGAGCAGTTGAGGGTTAAGGGCCTTGCTCAAGAGCCCACCTAGTGGCAGCTTGGTGGTGCTGTGATTTGAACCTGTGATCTTCTGTCCCAGAGCCTTAATGCCTTAAACACTGAGCTACACTCCTCCCTAAAAGGGAGTAACATGTGGAGTCCCAACAAAATATGCTTTTTACGGTGTATAGTGAATGAACTATAACCCCCCCCCACACACACACACACATACACACACAGAGGTCTCCTCACATTAATACCTAACACCCTGGTGGTTGAATAACCACTGGAGGTGGGAGGTGGTGTAACCCAGTGTTGGACTTTGGACCGGAAAATCACAGGTTCAAACCCCACCACCACCAAGCTGGGCCCTTGAGCAAGGCCCTTAACCCTCAGTTGCTCAGTTGTAAGTGGTGTCTGCCAAATGCTGTAAATGTAAATGAATAAAATCCAGAGCTACTTACAACTGAGCAATTGAAGGTGAAGGCCCCTGTGCTCAAGTCCCCCTAGTGGCAGCTTGGTGGTGGTGGTGGTGGTGGTGGGATTGGAACCTGAGATCTGATTTAACCCTGTAGCGCCTTCTCCAGAGAGATTGGACGGTATTCAAACAGCAAATCTGTTTGTGATATAGGATGTTCAAAAACGAACTTCTAGAAAGGCATGGTAGGTCGGGGTTCGAGCCCTGTATGGCCAAACTACCGCGAATGGGATCTTGAGCATGGACAAAACCTAGAATAGAATAGAATAATGATATGGCGCCCCCTGGAGCACAGCTGTATCATTATTCTATTCTATTCTATTCCAGGTTTTGTCCATATAGTGTGCACACTGGAATGCATATTACCTAGAAATCTCCATAAGATCTCAGAATAGTGGAGGATTTCCAAATGGGAACTAAATGTGAAATAAAATGTTAAAAATAACACACAATCTGTTCATGTTGTGTATATTTATGACTATAATGTCGATATATTTATACACCAGGGTTGTGTGGTAGAAGTGCGAATGCACTGTGCATATAATTTGAGTCCATATTCTGTGGGAATAATTGGCTTTAGGGAAACGTCGAGTGCATCCGATGGTACATTACAGGATATATACTAACATTTCTATAGTAAGAGCAAAAAAAAAAGAGCAAAAAAAAGGCGTCTCCAGAGTCTCCAGTGTAGAAATGTCTGTAGGTTTTCCCAGTATGAGGAAAAAGTACAGTAATGACTGCATGTTTTTTTTTTTTTTTTTTTTTGGATGCAAAAATAAATAAATAAATGGTTTATTCTCAGGCGAATGAAATTTTTAGCATGTGGGTAATATATATAATATATTGGGCAAAATAATCACAAAGGTATAAAAATGGATAAATAAAAAAATAAAAAAATACTAAATAAAAAAACCAAATAAATAGAATTGTTAGGGAACGATTAAAGATTAAAAGGGAAAATTGGAAAATGTCCAATTTCCTGCTAATCGCTTAAGACTTGCGCTGCGGGAACAACGCAACCAAGTAATGGGTGCAATTATTGCTCCTGTCAATAACCCGGGAAGACGAGGTAAACGCAATCTCCGCCCCCCCCCCCTTCCCTTCCTGAAAACCCGTGCGAATATGAATCAGGGAAACATTTGTTGTTTTGATCCCATTATTGCCTTGCACCAAGCATTGTCAGCTTTCCGCTCCTTATATTATCATTATTGTTATTATTTTTATTATCGTACAAAAATATTGCTTTTCTTTTCCTTCCCCCTTTCCATATTTCGGCACATAAAAGCATCCTTCCTAGTCAGCCGGGCGTCTGATGAGCATGCGACGGAGTGATGAAGTCTGGCCGAGGTATTTAACGTGCCATGGAAAATAGCGTCTTCACACATCATTACGCCGCGTAGTGAGGACGAAAAAAAAAAAAAAAAAAACTCGAGCGCCTCTGCATTTTCTTCCTCTCGACTCCCCTCACCTCTCGCTCGCATGTGCACTACTCTGGAGCAAACAGAAGCCTCGGCTGGGGTATTGATTTCCCACGCGGGCTTGTGTAGACTTGTCTGCCCTGCTATCTACCCTGAGGCCCTCAACGCGTATCCGTCATGCTCCACCGTTAGCAATCCCGAAACAACCATGCAAGATAAAAACAATCTAATTCTAATACAATGGACTATACATGTGTATATAGATAGCATGGCTTAGCGCTTAGCACGTTCGCCTCACATCTCCAGGGTCGGGGGTTCGATTCCCACCTCGCATGTTCTCATGTCCTCAGGGGGTTTTTCTCCAGGTTCACCGGTTTCCTCCCAGTACAAAAACATTGGACCAATGGTTGATTGGCACCTTGGAAAATTGTCCCTAGTGTGTGAATGTGTGTGTGTGTGTGTGTGTGCCCTGTGATGGGTTGGCATTCCATCCAGGGTGTATCCTGCCTTAATGCCCCAAGATGCTTGAGATAGGCACAGGCTCCCCGTGACCTGAGGGAAGATCTTATATAGTGGTAGAAGAATGAATGAATGAATGAATGAATGAATGAATGAATGTTATAATAGTAATATATTCAGAGGGAAATGAACTGAATTTACCGAATTTGGTCTAAAAAAACAAAACATTTCTATAAGAAATAAAATAGTTTTTTCATGGTTTATAAGCATACTTGATATTTGAGATACAAAAACATCTGCATTTATGTATAAAATCTCGGCTTTGACTTGTTCAAAATTGCCGCGTCTTGACGGGAAGTAGAAAATGAAAGTTATTTTATTTGAGAATAAAAAATAGCTTTTTCCCCCCCATTTATCATCACAAACACCTTTAATGTTATTGTCCTTATGTTACAATCAAAAACAAACGGTGTCAGGGCGTCAAGAGTTGAGTTAAAAAAATATATAAACGTATAAGTATAAATATAAATATACATATTATAAATATATAGAATATAAATCGATTGTGAATTTAAAGTTAAACATGTTTTTATTTGTTTGTCTTTAGCTTTAATTGATGCTTTTATTCAGCATTTTAATATTAAAAAAAAAACGGTATTATTGCGAATCTTTATTAATAAAACTATTTACAGTTAAATCTTGCTGATTATGAAACTAGCATTCTGGTCAGATAAATAAATAAATAAACAAACCTAATCAGAGGGTTGTGAGGTCAAATCCAGCTGTCCATGTGTATAAATGCTATCATTGATTATTATTTAGGCTTATTTAAAGAGATTCCAAATGTACCTCACACGATAATGACGGTGGAAATATAAATAGGTTCTAATATACAATTTTACCACCAGTGAATAAAACAGACCCTGTTATTAAGCTCAATGCCCTTCCTGCTGGTGTGTCCAGGAGTCCCCATGTCCCTCCCTGGCCTTTGCCTCTGGGTTTATTGATGGATCTGTCAGACTCTGCTTAATCAAGCGTTGAGAGGCAGTGGAGCCCAGAACACAGAGTTGGGCTTGGCGGAGCAGAAATGAATTGCCGTGGCCTGAGCTGTACCACTGTAGTTTCACTCTTTCACCATTTCTGTTGCATCTCTCGATCAAAAATTCTCATTTCCAACACTTACGATCATTTTTATCTTTCGTTTCAAGTCGTTTCAAGCAAATCAAGATTCATAACACAAAAGGTGTTTGGTCCTATTAAGTATATTACGCTGGTACAAAGTGAAAATGCACCCCAACCTTATGTTTAGCATAAATAGAAGAGCCTTTATTTGTCAAATATACATCTGGCGGGGCACGGTGGCTTAGTGGTTAGCACGTTCGCCTCACACCGTCAGGGTCGGGGTCGGGGGTTCAATGCTCATCTCGGCCATGTGTGTGGAATTTGCGTGTTCTCCCCGTGCCTCAGGGTGTTTCTCTCCGGGTTCTCCGGTTTCCTCCACCGGTCCAAAAACATGCACGGTAGGTTGGTTGGCACCTTGGAAAATTGTCCCTAGTGTATGAATGTGTGAGTGTGTGTGTGTGCGATGGGTTGGCATTCCATCCAGGGTGTATAATGCCTTAATGCCCATAGACGCCTGAGATAGACACAGACTCCCCGTGATCCGAGGGGAAGATCAGATATAGCGGTGGCCTTGCTCAAGGACTTGAACCCCCGACCTTCCAATTAGAAGCCCAGTGCCTTAGACCACTGAGCTACACCCCTCAGCGTCTGGGCATGAGCTTAGCTTTTCACCAGGACTAATTGCTATTTTATGCGCTGACTACGACATTGAACTTTAGATCTGAAGGTCACAAGTTCCAATCCGAGCACCACCAAACTGACACTGCTGGGCTTGATTTGATCAAATCTCTTCACAAGGGCATCCAATGCTGTATACACATAATTAAACCATTTAATGCTGTCAAAAAATCTTCAACTTTCATGGACACCTGTGGTTTTGTTCTGGAGAGTATTTTTGGGATGATCCAGTGCACATCCAGCAAGGCAACTAGTGGACCCAAGATGCAGCTAAGTTTAAATCCCAGCACCACCACTAATAGGATTCTGGACCGGTGAGAACTTTGACTGGTGGTTCACCATGCAGAAAGATGGTGGTAGAGGAATAGTTTCAGGGTATCGAGTGTGAATTCATTCATTCATTCATCTTCTACCACTTTATCCGATCTTTCCCTCGGGTCACGGGGAGTCTGTGTGTCTATCTCAGGCGTCTATGGGCATTAAGGTAGGATACACCCTGGATGGAATGCCGACCCATCACAGGACACACACACACACACACACACATTCATACACTAGGGACAATTTTCCAAGGTGCCAATCAACCTACTGTGCATGTTTTTGGACCGGGGAGGAAACCGGAGAACCCGGAGAAAAACCCCTTGAGGCACGGGGAGAACATGCAAACTCCACATACACATGGCCGAGACGGGACTCGAACCCTGTAGGTATGAGGTGAACGTGCTAACCGCTAAACCACCGTGCCCCCTGTGTGAAGGCCTTACACATATATCGAAACCTGTAACCTTTGAGGTATATAAGCCACGATGTCTTTAGAAGCAAATCTTTCACAGATGGTATGATGTACATCGAGATGCCTCCAGACCTTGAGTCACTGCCTGCATTTTCACACTGCATATTGCGCATACCTGCGAGTACCTGGGCACAAGGACAGTGGGAGGCCAGGGCAATTTTAACAGAGACCCTAATGACAGCTTGTGTGTCTGTGTGTGTGTGTGTGTGTGTTCTTTAATAAGAAAGCAGCTTATTGCTGCATGACTCATGCTAGGCAACATGTCCGGCTGATGAAGGAACAAAATGAAAACGGCTCTGAAATCCCAATGGAGAATCATATCATTTCTAGTCGAGCGAAAAAAAGAAGGAAAGAAAGAAAGGAGGAAGAAATAATAGCAGAAACATGCCGTCGTTCTTGAAATGAAATAGACAACTTTCTATCGAGAAAAGGACAAGTGTGAAATCATTAGATAATACTTTGTTTGTAAGTGTGTGTGTGTGTGTGTGTGTGTGTGTGTGTGTGTGTGTGTGGGTTGGGGTTACTGAGCCAGTATGATAAGAAACGACATTGCAGTGCAAAGAGCTGGCCGCAGCAAACCCACGGCTGACAAAGCAACTGAAGCGAAGGAAATCAAGCTTTCGATTCCGATTCAGTTCCGAGTCTAAATGACTTGGCTTAGTGGTTATCACGTTCGCCTCACACCTCCAGGGCCCGGGTTCGATTCCCGTCTCGGCCATGTGTGTGTGGAGTTTGCATGTTCTCCCCGTGCCTCAGGGGGTTTTTCTCCGGGTTCTCCGGTTTCCTCATGGTCCAAAAAATAACATGCACGGTAGGTTGATTGGCACCTTGGAAAATTGTCCCTAGTGTATGAATGTGTGTGTGCGTGTGTGTGTGTGTGATGGGTTGGCATTCCATCCAGGGTGTATCCTGCCTTAATGCCCATAGACGCCTGAGATAGACACAGACTCCCCGTGACCCGAGGGAAGATTGGATAAAGTGCTAGAAGATGAATGAATGAATGAGCGTTCTATGAGCAAACATAAGGCCAAAGCGTTTTAGCATGTTGCTAATTGTCTGCTGCTCTCACGGAGCGTTCGCATAACCTTGAACTAGTAAGATAATCCGACCTAGGTCAGGGTCACTCGAGCGCTGAGAGACTGTAATGAACACCGAATCAAATACTTTGAAAGAACATGATGACGATAAGGAGACATGATAGGACCTTAAAGAGGGAAAATATATTCCCCCATGGAACGATCATTGGTAACAAAAGGGAGCAGGTCAACTGGTGGAGAACGTTGGGAGTCGGAATGTTGATGCTGACAGATACGTCACCTTCTGGTGCTGAAGGAGGTGACAGCTGTGACCTACATTCTGTGTGTAATCTCGGCATAACGCTGCCAGCCTACTTTACCAAAATCTCATTTCACGAGACAAAACGCAGAGTATTTGGACGTTCTCTACGCACAGTTATTCATAATTTAGCCAATTGAAGGTCCCCAAAGTCTTAAAAAGCCTATACGCGTCCCTAAAATGGCACCTGCGGCCTGAAACGCAGGTGGTAGCTCAATGGTTAAGGTGTTAACCTCGAAGATCTCAGGTTCAAATCCCACCACCACCACCAAGCTGCCATTAGTGGATAAGGACGTCTGCCAAATGCCATATATATATATATATATATATTAAAATATATATTATATATATATATATATATATATATAAAGTATATATTAGGGCTCTGTCAATAGATTAAAATATTTAATAGTGATTAACCAAACGATTGCCATGTGTTTGATTAATCGCACGTTTTTAATGTACCATAAATGAACACTATTCATGTTTCTAATACTGTAACTAACTGTTACACATGTTATAATTATATACATTTCTCTCAAAATCTCTCCCTTTAATACAATTATTGATTATTTAATATTTATTTTATTCTAGAAATTATTCATATCATATGAATTTCTTGTTAATGACAATGTTATTTGTTTAGTGTTGGTTTGAAGTGTAAAATATGGGACGTGGCTCCTTTAAGAATTGTGTTCCGGTTGCTTTTCCATATAAACTGGTGATACGGTGTTTAGGTTATACGGAAGCGCTTTATTGCGTTCAGTAAAAATGCGCTTTATTGCGTAATACGGATTTGGGAATGCGATGCGCTTGCGTAAGGTTCCATACGGTAATATACGCTAATATAGTTTTGTGACATTTAAAATGCATGTTTATATTGAGAACGCCATTAAAAGTGCCGTTAATCTTGACGACAGCAATACGCGACCTCCGTCCATTTACACGGGTGGAAAGCCACATACATTGGACTGCAAATGACAAACCCAGATCTCTAGGGGCAAACTCATTTCCCAGAGTCATATCTCCGTCCTTCTCTCTCTCTCTCTCTCTCTCTCTCTCTCCCTTTTCTTTTTTGCGAATATTCTTTGCCCGCTGTCAAATATAGGTTGAGTGTTTTGAAAGCCAGTGTTCGAGTCTGCCTCTTCAATAAGCCGTCCTAATTTACATAGAGTCAAGACACTCTTGCAGCGTAGACAACCTTTTAGACTTCAACTTTACTTGACCCATTTCCTTCCCCTTGCTCTCCAAGTAATTACCCCTTTTCTTTCATTCTGGGTTAAAGCCGCCATTCTAGCGCGCGACTGCAAATGGCCCTCTTTGAAACCCGCGTTCGGCGCGACTTCTCCGTGCAGGAAGCGCGTTCTGGGTGGCGTTTCTCTTCAATGTTTTATCACCTGCTTGTCACGAAAAAAATAGACGCGTCTCTCTGATGGATTCTTTTAAAAATAATAATAAACTCTACCCTTTTTTTTTCAGGGGATGCGGATTGGCTGTTTCCTTCTTTTAATCCCTTCATTTGTCATTGGCTTATCGCTCTCAAGGTACGGTGCGTCATGTTCAATAATTCTGTGGTGGAGGATTGAAAACACACACACACACACACACACACACACACACACACACACACACACACACACACACACAGCCATACGGACACGCTGTTGAGTAAGTGATGTAATTAGCGAAGGTCCCCCTGAGCGGCAGGTGGCTTGGGTTCCTCCCGCCGAGCGATTAGATAATTGGTCTCCAGGAATTCGTTCGCGAGAGCCTCCGGGCTTTAATAACCAAATCCTGAGCTCTTTATTCCGACGTCCCCAGGCTTTACCGCTCCGGAATCAAAGCGAACACAAAAAAAACAAACAAACAAAAGGGAATTCGCTTCGCCCGTCGCTGGAGCGCCGATTCTGCGCACTTGAAAAATCAAGAATACGACGTGTTGCGCGTGCGATGCTTCGGCCCTTTATAGTCCGTGGATGGATTTACAGATCTAGAGGGCTAGACTGGGACGAATCCAGTGGGAAACACGGGGGTGTCTCCTATAACACGGAGCTACCCCAAAACCCAGTAATAGAATTGGATAGAGGGAATTAGGAAAGGACGGACACACACACACACACACACACACACACACAGGTGTGGAGATGAACAGGGCTTACGTGGTGTGACAGAAAGGTAGACATGCGGTTGCCCATCAATCTCGCCATCTCGTCTGGCACACGGCGAGATGATTAATCGGTTCCAGGACCAGTCCTGATTATAAAATCAGCGAGTCGGTGGGTTGTCTGAACGGCTACTCGACTAATCAGTCTTCAAGGAGACTTTGCATAAAAATTGGGAATATATCGCTACGCCAGAGACATTTCTATTCCGGAGATAATACACTGGAGAAGACGGCACTGTGAAATTCTTTTCTTCACGTATGCCGGGTCAGCCATGATACAGCACCCGAGGAGGATTAATGGTTATTAGTGATAGAGGGAATTGAATCCCCAAATACAGTACTGTATACAACGCTGTAAACAAATGGAAGTGTTCATTTTTTCCTTTCATCAATGAAGGAAAAGAGAAATCAATATTTTGCCTTCCGAAACAGCAGTAACACTTCTATGTACATTTACACACAGTGTTTATGAAGGAACTCGGCTGGTAGGTTGTTCCGTCTTGGAGAAGTAAACACAGATGGAGACGTTCTCACATCCTTCTGTCTCTTCATGTAAATCCCCCACACACTCCATGATGTTGAGATCAGGACTCTGTGAGGGTCGTGCCATCACTTACCCTACTTCTACTTCATTCATTCATCTTCAATCCGATCTTCCCTCGGGTCACGGGAAGTCTGTGCCTATCTCAGGCGTCTATGGGCATTAAGGCAGGATGCACCCTGGATGGAATGCCAACCCATCGCAGGACACACACACTCACAATCACACACACATTCATACACTAGGGACACTTTTCAAAGGTGCCGGACCGGGGAGGAAACTGGAGAACCCGGAGAAAAACCCCCTGAGGCACGGGGAGAACATGCGCACAAACTCCACACACACATGGCCGAGACGGGAATCGAACCCGGACGCTGGCGTTGTGAGGCGAACGTGCTAACCACTAAGATCTCCTAGCGACGTCGTTTTACCGCGGTTGTAGGTGTCGAAGCGGAAGCGATATTGACGCTTGCCTTGACGCGGAAAAGCAATTCCCATTCATTTTCATTCTCTGAAATTATATCCATTTCTCAGAAACTAAATGAAGATACATTTGAAGCGAATGCACAAAACAAAGAAGCTTGGCTTTTGGAGGAAACTGGCGGCATGAAAGCAGAAACTTAATCAAATTCAGACACGACGCGACGTGACACACAGCGATTTATCTACAAGGACAGCGATGACCGACTATTTATCTTTCTTAGAGCCTGGGCTCTAATATTACGTTGCCATCGTTCATACTGAAAGTCAAGCTGTGTGGTGGGAACGAGATAATCCGTCTTACGTGAAGGAGGTGGATGGAGCGGTGCAACACAATAATGGGTGGAATTTGGAAAGAGGTGTAGCGTGGACGGGATCAAACGCTACAAGGAGATCATCAGGATTTACACTTATGGCATTTGGCAAAAGCACTTTGTCCAGGGTGCTTTACACGTATCGCACTCATACAACTGAGCAGATATGGGGTTAAGGGCCTTGCTCAGGGGCCCCGGAGTGGCAGTTTGGCATGGGTGGGATTTGAACGCCTTATAGTTGAAGTCTATCCAGTGATGGCGCTGACGCCAGTAGCACTTTGGCAGTGTTTTTACTGAACAAAAGACGTTTTGTACTTTTTATCCATTTAGAGCTACATTAAGTCACTATCAGCTTCCTATTGGAAGTGCTGGTTTCTCTAGCATCTTTTCGGGGAATTGTCAATTGTCGGGCCGCCATTGTCAAACTAAAGGTAAAAAAAGAAGAAAACTATAGCAATACAATGTCTGTTATTTGATCCTTGGCCCTATAATTCTCCTTCCTGAAGACTTGGGAAAACATCTTACTTACATTAGAGACCTCTGTCTTTATAGTACTTTATAGCATTTTGAAGAATATAAAATTCATTCATTCATCTTCTACTGCTTTATCCGATCTTCCCTCGGGTCACGGGGCGTCTGTGTCTATCTCAGGCGTCTATGAGCATCAAGGCAGGATACACCGTGGATGGAATGCCAACTCATCGCAGGGCACACACACACACACACACACACACACACAAATTCATACACTAGGGACAATTTTCCAAGGTGCCAATCAACCTACAGTGCATGTTTTTGGACCGGGAGGAAACCGGAGAACCCGGAGAAAAACCCCCTGAGGCACGGGGAGAACATCAAACTTCACACACACATGGCCGAGACGGGAATCGAACCCGGACCCTGAAGGTGTGAGGCGAACGTGATATCCACCAAGCCACCATGCCCCATATATTTATATATATATATATATATATATATATATATATATATATATATATATATATACATATTTTTTTTTTTCGCACTGAGAGTAAGAGTTACTTCTTTAGAAGCAGTCAATGGTTTGATCTCAATCCTTTAAAATCCCCAAATCCAAGAAATGATTCTTTCTTAAAGATGTAAAAAAAAGTTAATGATGATGTTTGGAAATCAGAGAAGGATGAAAAAAAAAAAAAATTTTTTTCTTTCAATCAGCGATGATGAAAATGTCACCCATGCCTGCTTGGCTTGGTCTTATAAAGCTATCTCCAGACACAGCCAGACGGAGCTCCTCGCTCTGCCCACACCCTGGTGTCAAGCGCCCTTCCGGGAACCATGTGGCTTCCACCAACGTTCCTGATTCAAACAAATTAATGGCAACTTATTTCCTCCTGAGACTGGTGTGCCGACGCGCTGCCTCGCTCGCTCTGATACGTGACAGCTCCGATATCAACGTTTACGCAGACGCGCGACAAATGTCACCTTTGTCCTTTTCCGGGAAGGAACGTCAGGAACGCTCGGCATGTTCCTCGGCTTTCTCTCTCTTACGCACGCGCACAAACTACACTAACGCGCACTTACATTAGTTAATCCGCTTATTCATTTGGCAGAAGCGATAAGCTAATCCCAAAACCATATTTACACATGTGGGAGAGAGAGAGAGAGAGAAAAAAAAAAAAGTTAAACACACTTTCTTCTTAGGAAAAAAGGAAAATTCCCGGGAAAATAGCGCAAATCTGTCGCGTTATCTTCGGCGTAAAAACCGGACCGCATCGCCCATCTGCCAATTAATGTCGTGAAAGAACCCGACCCTAAATCCTTTCCCCATCTTCCGTGTCTCACCGAGTCTTATCAGGAGGATGTAGCGCTGATGTCAGTGTACAATGCTGACAGGATCCGATTTGAATCTCCTATTTCGGGAACTGGTGAACAGGTGCACTGTGGGAAGGTGAGTTCTTGGTTCCAAGGGCGAACGTTATGTTATCTTTTTTTCTTCCCCCCCCCCCCCACCCCCCATTTTGCGTCTTTTACGAGCATCATTTCTTCGCATGTTTTTTATTTTGCTTACTTTGGTAGGTATTGTCTGCAATACATACAGGAATATATTACGCTTTGGGAAAATTTCATGGAAAATTTGGGGAAAACTCACACGTCAGAGATGTTGCAGAAGTTTTGCAGCAATTAATCCAAAGGATCGATAGAAGGTACAACCGTCCAAATGGCCAATATTTGCATGATCTATTAGAAATACCATACTAACACTGGAGACTCCTATAATTTATATATCCATTCATCTTCTACCGCTTTATCCGATCTTCCCTCGGGTCACAGGGAAAAGGGGAGAATCCTCGGGTCTATCTCAGGTGTCTTTCGGCATTAAGGCAGGATACACCCTGGATGGAATGCCAACCCATCGCAGGACACACACACACACACGCACACACACACACACACACACACACACACACAACACACACTCACATTCACACACACATTCATACACTAGGGACAATTTTCTAAGGTGCCAATCAACCTAACGTGCATGTTTTTGAACCGGAGGAAACCGGAGAACCCTGAGGAAAACCCTGAGGCACAGGGAGAACATGCAAACTCCACACACACGTGGCCGAGACGGGAATCGAGCCCGGACCCTGGGGGTGTGAGGCGAACGTGCTAACCACTAAACCACCCTTCCCCTCTATATGTATATATATATATATATATATATATATATATATATATATAATAGATGGATATATATAATATAATAATTGTACAAGGCTAAACTGCATCTGTTAATTGTATGAATATTAAACAATAAATATATATCAGTTAATCAACATCTTGGGAAAAACATATCCACACACCTGATCTGATACACTTATACAGAGCGACTTACAACCTAGGGCATTAAGGGCCTTTGCTCAAGGGCCCACTAGTGGCAGATTGATGCTGGAGGTATTCGAACCTACGATCTTCCAGCCCAAAAAGCCTTAACCGCTGAGCAGTAGATCTAGATGCATGGACAGTTGTATAAACCATGCCTGGTCTTTGGTTAAACTACATCACAGTGCCAGCTTGTGTAGTTTGAGCCTCTGCCCATGGCATGCCTCGGCGTTCCGGTACGGTAATGTCTAAAGGCTGCAACGTGATACGGAGACTTTGTATTCCAAACCGCATTAAGACGAGATGTTCATCCATAAAGCAGATCTCCACACGGCCGTAACTTTAACCTGAGAGATAAAGTACAGTGTTTACTGCAGTTATCAGAATGCCGCTGCCTGACCACAGGATGTAAACAGGAGCCCGGCTTCCATTACTGAGATTTGCTGAGGTCATCTCCTATGCATTTCAGACACTGGCTGCTCTTCTTTCAAGATATATACACATACATACATACAGATATATAGGGCACGGTGGTCCGGGCTTCGACTTCCCGTCTCGGCCATGTGTGTGTGTGGAGTTTGCATGTTCTTCCCGTGCCTCAAGGGGTTTTTCTCCGGGTTCTCCGGTTTCCTCCCCCGGTCCAAAAACATGCACGGTAGGTTGATTGGCACCTTGGGAAATCGTCCCTAGTGTATGAATGTGTGTGTGAGTGTGTGAGCTATGGTGGGTTGGCATTCCATCCAGGGTGTATCCTGCCTTAATGCCCATAGACGCCTGAGATAGGCACAGGCTTCCCGTGACCAGAGGGATCATCGGATATAGCAATAGAAGATGAATGAATGAATATATATATATATATATATATATATATATATATATATATATATATATATATATATATATATATATATACAAATGGATTATATATAATATAATATAGATGCTCAGAACAAACCATGTATGGTCAAATCAAAGCCTTGGTATCGTATAAATGATGATGAGGGAGGTGGGTGGGTAACTCAATGGTTAGGACGTTGGCATGAGAACCGGAACATCACAGGTTCAAAACCCAGCATCACCACCAAGCTGCCCCTAGTGGGCCCCTGAGCCAGGCCCCTAATCCTCAATTGTCCCGTTGTAAATCGCTCAGAATAAGAGTGTCTGGCAAATGCCGTAAATGTATGATGAGTAAAGGATATAGACTCAACACATGGTGGTCATGATGAGCAGCCAACCAGGTAAAGTGTACATGTGTTATGTCAGTTCCTTTGCAGCCTTCATAAGCGTGTTATAATTCATTTAGTTGATTGATATTCTGGCTGTTAATGTTTAGATCGTCGTCATATATATATATATATATATATATATATATATATATATATATATATATATATATATATTCCATCCTACTTATATATATTACAATCTAAAGACTACAGAGGTAAATAAACAATTTTGCCGATCACCAACCCCTTTCGCCAGAAGGTGGCGCAAGAGAAAAAAAATTTTGCTTGAAAATGGAAGTTGTTTGTCGGATGCTTGCCTGGGGGGACGTACTACGACTTTTCCTCGGATTTTTCGTTAAGCGCTCTCTCTCCGCGACTGAGCCGGAAGATTTGCTGCATAGATTGCCTCGTTCTCGGAAGGAAAAACACTTCTACAATATGCGCTACTGAAAATACCCAAAGTTCACAGTGGACTGTAAACACAATTATCAAAAGAAGCAACCAAATACATTCCACTCCCTTGATCCCATCCTGTCTGACCTCTCTCTGGCACACACTTTGAGAAGTGTACAAAAGCGAAAAAAACAACCAAAGACCTGACTGCAGGCTGTTTCATGCTGCCAGATATTTGGGAGATCCGTCGTTCAGGGAGTATCATGGACAGATTGTTTTGTTTTTTTGTTTTTGTTGTTGTTGTTGTTGTTTATTTTTTTTTTAGTAATCTCTTTTCTTTTTCCCTCCCCGAATTCCTGTGGCCATTAAATCAATGTGCCAAACTCGGAAGTTGAATAAGGTCATGGTAGGAAGCATCACCACCATTTCTATCCCTATTCAGACAAAGTAGACAAAAGTTCACTGGTTCAAAATCCACCACTGCTGGGCCCTTGAGTGCGGTCCCAGACCCTGACAACTGCAAATGATACCATTAAGTTATAAGTCCAATTAAGAAGGTAGTATCTTAGTGGCTAATGCATTTGATCTGAAGGTCATGCATTCAAATCCCAGCCACACCACGCTGCCAATCCGGAGCCCCTAAGCAAGGCTTAACCACTTAGCAAGCCCTTGAGCAATGTTTAACCCCTGAACCGTGGAGCTTCCTCAGGTGTATGTTGAGATGAAATTCGCTCTGGATAATGCTAATGACTAAATGGTCATCATTAGGTGGGAATTTCGGGTCCCTCATCACCACTTTGGTCCTTTGTGGGTATGTAGGAGAATACCTAACTCTTCAGACGTACATGTGGTAACATAGGGAATTCCTAGTTTAAAAAGAAAACTAGAAAACCCTGTAGGATGGAGGAGTTCAGTGCTTACGGCATGGACTGATTGGAAGTCCCAGAACCAAAACTCTACCAATGCTGGGCTCTTGACCAAAGTCCCAGTCCCTGAGATTGGTTAGCACGTTCGCCTCAGACCGCCAGGGTCCGGGTTCGAGTCCCGTCTCGGTCATGTGTGTGTGGAGTTTGTGCATGTTCTTCCCGTGCCTCAGGGGGTTTTTCTCCGGGGTTCTCCGGTTTCCTCCCCCGGCCCAAAAACATGCACGGTAGGTTGATTGGCACCTTGAAAAATTGTCCCTAGTGTGTGTGTGTGTGCCCTGTGATGGGTTGGCATTCCATCCAGGGTGTATCCTGCCTTAATGCCCATAGACGCCTGAGATAGACACAGACTCCCCGTGACCCGAGGGAAGATGGGATAAAGCGGTAGAAGATGAACGAACGAATGAATGAATGAATGAATAGTAAAGCACATCATCCACATAGTTCTTCATCTATTGTTTCCAAGGGTACAAGTGTCTGTTTTAGGCCACGCCTACTTCCACTCCAAGTTGTTGTCTATTCAACAGAACGAATAGCAAAGCGTCAGGTTACGTTTAGATCGGCCAGATAAAGGAGTACCTCTCCGCTATGCTGGCGTATTCTTGTTTACCAGATCCAATTCAATAAGCATAATTGGGCTTCATGCACACCCATCGTTTCTCCTCACCCCTTACCACCTTTCTTTCCCTGACTTCTCCTCTCTCGGCGGCTAATGAGACGGACCAGAATAGCTCGGAATGCTGCATTCTCCCGAGAACGGGAAACGGGCTCGTCAGCGCCGTGGAGACAGGTCTTTTCTCGCTCCCTCCTTAAGGAAGTATTGACATGGGCCCTCTCTCACCTCCTGCACCTGTTTCCCTCGACCACCATGGAGTCTGCGATCGCAGATCGATAGCATGCCTTCAGCAGCAGACAGGCAGGTTAAACAGGCACAGCCGAACAAAAGGAAAGAATGGATGAATGAGGGCGAAGGAAGAAGCAGAAGAAGAAAAGAAAAAGAAAAAAAACAAGTGGGATGTGGTATAAAAATAATGCAATAGAAGAAAACAAAACAGAAAAGGGAGGGGCGGGAGAATAAAGATGAGGAGAGGATGTGGAGAAAACTGTAAAAAAAAAAAAAAAAAAAGTAAACAAAAGTTTCTCGAGAAACTGAAGGTCAGGAGAAAAGGCTGGAGGGAGAAAGTTAAGTGAAAATAATAAGCGAAATATAAGACGGAGGAGACGAGGAAGAAGGCGGGGCGGCCAGAAGAGAGAAACGAAATCAGAAAGTAAAACGGGAGGTCCCTCAAGGGAGTACGCTCGGCCCGTACTGACTTTAGATCTCTCGGCAGCAGAAGGAAAAGGGGGAGGAAAGGAAGAGCGGGAAGACTTCTCTTCATCACACCACCTACTCGGCAGACGACCACAGACACAGCAGGATCTCACACCTTAATATAGCTGACCTTTAGGGCTTTAGAAGAAGTCAAAACATGGTACAACGGACAAGGTGTTGATGGGAATTCATCTTTTAGTGGTCAGGAGAGTATGAAAGAGGCGTATGAAACCTAATCTTGTGGCCCTTCAAGGCCTGGAAAACTAGATAAATAAATAAATAAATAAATAAAACATTGCCGGGCATTATATTTTTGCTTCAATTTCCGTGACGGGATTCAACACTAAACATCACCTCATTCGGCATTCGGGGGGCAGAGAGAAGCCCGTCATGTCTAATTAGGCTTGGGAAATGTGAGGACGGGGCGTCTTGGGAGGTGTCGGCCATTCTGGCAGGGTCGGGTGTACATTGGTTAAACAGGAGGTTTTGCTAGATGACTCGTTTTCATACAAACTGAGTGTTAAAGTCATGCTGGATCGGAGCGTTTTGGGTTATAGTGAACATCGAAAACATGGGTAAGAAAAAAAAACACAACGTATGTGATCCGATGTCTCCAGGTGAAAATATAAGTCCTATATAATAGGCCATATAAAGGCCTGGCCAAGCCAGGAGTCTTAAAGAGCGATGTGTATTAATAATAGTATTAATATTTTACAGTACTGTATACACTATGCATGTGGGAGTGGATATGTGGACATGCACTGGATTATAAGTGGATGGTGGAGTGTACGCTAATAGTTAAATAGCAAATATATTGAAAATATATCAATTTTAATATTGAAAAATAGCTCAATCAATTAATTTAATAGATACTCTACAAATTACTGCCAATTAAGCAGCACTTTGAATAGAATTTGCAAAAATAGCAAGTCTGAAAATTCCCTTCTTTGAATTGTTTCATCGATATCTAAAAGTATATTTGAATATATGCCCATAATATAATCAATAATATAAGCCGAGTTTTCCCCATGGAATTGTTTTCTCTATCAGTTGTATTACTAATAATAGTTGTATTACTAGCTAGAGTGTTTTTATAGTTAAACTGAATGTAAACAAACCAAACAACACCAATTTAATACACGGGTAGTAAATAATATTCATTGGAACCCAAGCAGACCTCAGAGCTTTGACCAAATATGGTCCATCGGTGATGTAGGAAGGTGCAAGTCGGCGAAGAGATTGCAAACAAAATCGTCAACCGTGTCCTGTAATAAGACAAGTATCCAGTGGGGAAATGATGTCATCCTTTTTCCTAACCCTTTTCTTAGTATCCTGGTAGTTGCTGTTACTATGAGGCTTTAACCCTTTCTGTGTGGATTACAAAATTACAAAATCTCCCGGTCATGAAAAAATAAAGTTGCCCAGCGACTGCCTGATGTTGTCAAACCTGAGTTCTGGATCCAATATGAAATCTCAGGGGCAGGGGGTTTGTAGCAATAGATTGTGTCCTCCAATAAATGGAGAACATGTTTTCCATCCATCTCATCTTTCCATCCATTTCCAGACATCCATTGAGAAATATTAGTGAAAACATTGAAAGTGTGGAATAAAATGATGTACTGTATCTCCAGTTAATATCACCTAATATATATCTATACATCTATGTATCTATCTCTCTCTCTCTATATATATATATATATATATATAAGATAAGGAAAGATGAGATATAAGGAAAGATGAGATGGATGGAAAAACATTCTATATATAGAATATGTTATAGAACATATATATAAATGCTCAGTTGTAAGCTCTCTTTGTATAAGAGCGTCTGCCAAATGCTGTATATATATATATATATATATATATATATATATATATATATATATATATATATATATTATAGAGGTACAATGACATCCAGTACCTTTTGCCATCATTCCATATACGCATTTGGGCGATACATTTATCGCGAGCCGCAATTATCTGATTAATGACTTATATGACCAGGCCGTTGAGGATTAAAGGTCTTCTTCAAGCCCCCAGCAGTAGAAACTTAATGGTGCTGAGATATAAACTCACACCCTTTCCAATAAGCCTATATCTATCGTGAGCTACAGCTTCCCCTATTTGCCCTTTAGTAATATGGCTTTTTTTTCCCCCATCAAAATGTCATTTTTCATTGGAATAAAGCAGAACAGATTAGCTATTCTGGGTTTCCTATATGCCCAATGCAATAACTTTGACCTCATTGGGAATGCCTAATAGAAGATATTAGCACTATGGATTATTAAGAATCGCTTATTAGCGCCACTTGGATTGGACTTCTTTTGTTTTTCTTTTCCTTTCTCTAAACCTTTATTCGCAATTCTTTTCCATCCTAAATAACGGAACCCTCTTTCCTTCCACCCATAGCCTCTTGACAATTTAACGATCAATGATTTGCTGCAAACGACCATTTAGGAACATGTATATCAGCGAGCGGCAAAGAACAAGCCTATCCAAAAAAAAAAACGAGAGAGAAAATGACAGCAGCTTATGTAGGTGGACGGAGAAGTGGTGCTCTACGAAAAATCCATAATCCATAAAAGCCTTTCTCTACACGTCTGCCACGCAGTGCTTGCCTTTCCACTGCCACAACTACCTAGCGGCCAAAGTAATGGTGATGTGTTGCCGTAGTGCTTAATAATGTCAGAAATCAATACACACCAGCATTCAAGCTGCTGGAGGGTAAAAAAAATAAATAAATAAGACAGCTTTTCTCCTAGTTATTGACCGGAGAAGCAAAGGAAGGCATGTAAACGAATGCTTATCTTAAAGCGGAGTGGTACGGCACGCTGAGCTGCCGTTAAAATGCTCCCGAGATGCCGTCTGTGGGTCGTTGGAGGAGTATACAGCAATTATATGGCGTACACGCGTCAGCTTTCAGGACGAGAGGACTAGAGGAGAGGAGAAAATGGGTTCGGAAATGCGTTTCCCGATCATTCGGAATTTCCGACGAGTTTATGATCTGATTATAACACCATTTATCACCAGAAGTTCTCTGGAAGCTATTCCACGATGTCAGCATATCCGAACGCGGGCTGCTGCCAAGCGTTACGTTCATTTCCCTGCATTAACCTTTCAACTGTAAAATAAATAAATAAATAAATAAAAGGATGCCATTATACTCGCGGGGCGGGACGACAACAAGCACCACTCCTGTTTCCGATCACTATGCGACACAACGCTGTATGGGGAAGGAGATGTTGACGAGCGCCACAGGAAGTATTTAAGCCCATCTCAAGCCTGTAGACAAAGTCAAGACGGGGTTCCTGTAATGTCTATTGTGATCAGGTATGTGCTCTTTTACAAGCTGCGAAAGGAAGTGAAAAGCATTCTTGGCTTCAATAGGAGACAAAACAAAAGGTGTGGAACAGAAGGGTGTGGATGACGAAATGGTTGGCGTGGAATCGAAGGGTGTGGATGAACTAATTCAACCGATAGCAAGTGCTTTACCTGGCCTATATATATATATATATATATATATATATATATAGAGAGAGAGAGAGAGAGAGAGAGAGAGAGAGAGAGAGAGAGAGAGAAGAGACCAGAGAGAGAGAGAGAGAGAGAGAGAGAGAGAAATCTAACGCAGAGCATGTCAAGCCAAGCAACAATAAACAAATGGGAGATGGGACGTGGTAGTCCAGTAGTTAAGGTGTTGGACTCCCAAAACCCCACCACCAAGCTGCCATTAGTGGGGCCCGTGAGCAAGGCCCTTAACCCTCAGTCGCTCTGGATAAGGGCGTCTGCCAAATGCCCTACATGTAAATTTAATAACGCCACCTGTTTCCCTTCCACTCGGTGAATACTAGATAACGAGGATGTAAACTGGAAAGCAGCTTGTTACAAATTGTTTGTTTG
This sequence comes from Kryptopterus vitreolus, assembly GCA_030449085.1. Classification (NCBI taxonomy): domain Eukaryota; kingdom Metazoa; phylum Chordata; class Actinopteri; order Siluriformes; family Siluridae; genus Kryptopterus; species Kryptopterus vitreolus. The sequence continues at coordinate 1,383,855 of JACRUU010000018.1, forward strand.
CTGTGAACAAACAATTTTGGACAACGATGTGTCGGGCTTCAAACTGTTACCACAGAGACTATACATTCTTATTCTAGATAGATGGATGGATGGATGGATGGATGGATGGATGATAGATAGATAGATAGATAGATAGATAGATAGATAGATAGATAGATAGATAGATAGATAGATAGATAGATAGATAGATAGATAGATAGATAGATAGATAGATAGATAGATAGATAGATAGATATATAGATAGATAGATAGATAGATAGACATAGATATAATAGATACATAAGATAGATAGATAGATAGATAGATAGATAGATAGATAGATAGATAGATAGATAGATAGATAGATAGATAGATAGATAGATAGATAGATAGATACCTACATAAGATAGATAGATAGATAGATAGATAGATAGATAGATAGATAGATAGATAGATAGATAGATAGATAGACTAGATAAGCAGATAGATAGATAGATAGATAGATAGATAGATAGATAGATAGATAGATAGATAGATAGATAGATAGATAGATAGACAGACGGACGGATGGATGGATACCCTAAGACTAGATCTGGCTCAAAATCCAGTTTCACAAACCAGGCCTTTATTATTATTATTTGTTTATTTATTATGATGATTATAATTTTATTATCGATTAACTCGAGTTTATTGTTTACGTAAAAAAATTGAGCGGGCTTCCGTAGTTCCACTTACACTTACAAAATACAACACGGCAGCCCTCTGACCAATCCGAACAGCTCGTTTACGAGAGGGGGCGGAGCTTCATCGGTCGCATGGAAACGGTCCGGGGTTTTGTAACTTCCGGTGTTCAACAAGCCAAAACTCTGCTGTAACATTTATCTAAAGTTTGTGGGGAAGTGAATGGGGAAACACCGACTACAAACAGGTACACAATAGCACACACATTTTCTCCACTGTATCAAAAATCAAATTTTGTTTAAAAAAACGATATATAAAACGTGGGGCACGGTGGTTTAGTGGTTAGCACGTTCGCCTCACACCGCCAGGGTCCGGGTTCGATTCCCGTCTCGGCCATGTGTGTGTGGAGTTTGCATGTTCTCCCTGTGCCTCAGGGGGTTTTTCTCCGGGTTCTCCGGTTTCATCCCGGTCCAAATACATGCACAGTAGGTTGATTGGCACCTTGGAAAATTGTCCCTAGTGTGTGAATGTGTGTGAATGTGTGTGTGTGTGTGTGTGTGTCCTGTGATGGGTTGGCATTCCATCCAGGGTGTATCCTGCCTTAATGCCCATAGACGCCTGAGATAGGCACAGACTCCCCGTGACCCGAGGGAAGATCGGATAAAGCGGTAGAAGAGGAATGAATGAATGATATATAAAACGTATCGCCCAGCTCTATACAGACCCTTTAACCGATCACATCCACCTGAACAACAC